>JANFAE010000391.1:0-103365 GCA_024613145.1 Pisolithus marmoratus
CATGGTACCTGTAAGCAAGGCAGAAAACAGCGGCAACAGTGTTTGACTTACTTCTCAAGTACGTCTGCACTACTCATGGGCGTTCGCTCGAAAATGATAGCTCCAGGATACAACCGTCCCACGTCAGTGTGAGATCGTGAAATTGCCATCTCGAACACATCCCCAGTTTTCCACTTCCCAGATTCGGGAACGTCGAACTTCTGTTCCAGCCAAATGGCCGTCCCGTCGTTTTCTTGATTAAGTGACAGCCATGCCGCCCAATTTGCGGGTAGACGTGAGCTCGAAGGGTCCAGATAACTCTGAAGGAGGTGAAGGAAAGAACCGCGTGCCCAGCGGCGTGCATGCTCTTCATGATTCTACCCAATACGTCGGACAATCGCCACAAAGGACCCACAGTAACCGCTCACCGTCTCAAACCGTTTAGCAAGCTCCTCGTCTGTCTGCGGAGATTTGAATTCGTTGACAGGACGGCTTTTTGCGCGCTTTTTTAGGGGAACAGATCCCTCTGTAGGGACAATCTTCCGTTTCTTCTCCGAGACGGCAGTAGTTGTACTACGTGAAAGCCGTTCAGCGTGCACTTTTTCGCTGTACTCCTGACTTCTTTTGCATGCCTCTATCCATTTCGTTCGATCTGATAACCGACGCCGCCATTGTGAAAACACGTTTTCACAAGAGTAGCATTACGAGTAAAACTTTAATGCTGCGGCCTCCATCACATCTGTTTGATCTGACTGGACCAGGGATTGCGCTTTCAGCTTCTTGTCAGTCTCAGCGCCGGCAGCGATAGTGCTCGACCGGAGAGGTGACTGAAGAGACTCGCGGCGAAGTAAGTGAGGAACAGAGGATGAAAAAAACTTGGAGGTAGAAGGGGACGGTATGATGAGGGGGCTCAAAATCTCCGTAGAAGACGCCGACAGTGATGACGTTTGAATACTCCTGAGAGAACCAAGATTGAGCCGCGGCCCCTGGGATGGAGTTGCAGAGTTCGGAATGAAAATCGTTGCAGTCGGAGTGGGAGGTAACGAGATGGGCTGCTGCCTATTCAACGGCGGTGGCTGACTAGGTGGTGTCTCTTGGAGAGATTCGTAAGTTGGGTTTAGTGGTGTGAAGTCCTGTAGAGGAACTGGAGGGGTGGGGGGAAGATTCAAAGAAGAGGAAGCCATTTGTTGGTCAGATGAACCAGGTTGTGTCATATCGGAGACCGACCCATCAGCAGGCTGCAGTCGTGTTTCCAAGGACAGATTGGGGGCATTCAAGGACGACAGAGGAGCAGATGGAACGCTAGAGGACGATGAAGTCGGTGGGAACGAGGGTTCCATTGCCGGGGGTACGACAGGCCATGCTTGTAGCACAGTGGGTTTGGACTGTGCTCCGAAGACCGATGACAATTGGTTTGGGTACTCATCGTTAGCATTAGTTTGACTGGCTGGCAGTGAGGATGGCGGTAGGTTGGGTACTGGAGAACGCTCCGGGCTTGCCACCTCCGGCTTTGATGCTAAGAACTCCGCGGAAGTGCGATTGTCCACTAACGGAGAGGGAACTATGGGTCCGCTAAAGGATACTGGGCGCAGGCGAGAGTGCTTAGCACTAGTCTTCGCTTGGGTATGACAACTTACCTGTGGACGACGATTGATCCAAAAATGTAGGGTCCTCGAGGAACACGGGAAAAGGCGCGACAGGAGGGCGCGGCTCAGAGGTGGTCGAAACACCGAACGTGCCTGTACCAAACACGTTGGGTACCGATGGAAGGTTTGAAAATGCAGACATAACAGCGTTGGTAGCCGGCTGCGCAGCGGACGGGATACTGAAAGTCGTGGACTCGACGGGTTTAAGCCGGGAATCATCATTCAGCCACCGCATTCCGTTTGGCTGCAAGGCACGTGGCGACTGTTGTGATAGAGGCTGTTCGGACACGAATCCATTAGAGCCCTCCGCATCTTCGTTAGTATGCATTGCATCATCTTCCATGCTTTCGACCTGGGGTTGCGGGCCAGAATAACCGTCAATAACATCAGAGTAAGTCAGCTCCCCCCGGATAGCTTCAATGTCGTCGATCGTATCTTGTCCAAACAACCGCTCAAGGATGCAAGCAATGAGGTATGTCATTACGACATTCCCTTCCCGACGCAGAACGGCAGCGAGTTCCGCGAAAATTTGCATCGCTTCTGCGTCAACACTGAGAGCAGAATTCTTGGTTATGGGTGCGCTCTTCGCCTGAACGCGTGCGCGAAATCTTGTCGTGAGTTCAAATACAGGGTGGGTGAGTAGAAAATCAGGTATATCTTCGTGGCGCTCTCTTTGATCCCGAATATGAATGAGACGATGGTAAACGCGCATTTCCAATTCCGTCGGTGACTGATAGCGACCGCGTTGGTCTTCATAGAACTCTTTCAAGCTTTGTAGGGCTTTTGAGCGGTGGTTGAATGCCGAATGGGGATCCATTATGAAGGGTCACGCACTGTTCATAAGTTGTTGTTCTTCCAACGGGATTGAAAATCCAGAGGAGTCACGCTCCAGGTGGATAGCAAGGATATGGAAGCGAGCACATCGATCGTGGCATTCGATGGCGAGCGGTCCCATCTCATGTTGCATTGTAAAGTCATTTCTCACCGCTCTTGAGCGGTCCCGGATGAAACTGAAGGTCGCAGAAAACCCGCCGCGAGGCAAGAGATCATGGAACAAGTAGTCAAGGGTACGCTATATAAAAAACTTGAGAGGCGCCACAAAGAGATGCCGATTTTTCCTAGCGCACCTTGAGCACTTTAGGTGGTCGAAGATCTGATGGCAAAGTTTTGTCGCCAGCTGCGCGTTCGTACATTTTGACGGCCCGTTTGTGATCAACCCTCTTCGTGCCGGGGATCTATAAAAATTTCAGCGAACATCTGGGGAGGCCTTACGCTTCACAGCCTGAGAATTCGTACAGTCTCCCACTCCGTCAGATTATTCTCGCGCTCGCGTCGATACCGTTCAAAACGCGGACACATATCCGAGCACGTCCCTACCATCGTAATCGCGTCTTTTAAGGATTTTTGCACCAATGGGTCGTCCATTTTTCCTTCAGCAATAGCCTTCTTGCGTTCGGCTTCACGATTTTTCACCAGCTGCATAGGGTACGATGGAGTAGCGTTAAGCGCGACAAGCCTTTACCACACACCTCTTGCCAAAACCTCTCCCGGTCCTCCGGTGTTTCGGGATCTGGAGGGTATACCTCTTCTTCTTCGGTTTCATCCTCCACTTCGCTGCGCTCTCCTTCACTTGCTGTGGTACCACCATCCACGACACCCCGTCGCAAAGGGGTGAAAGGAGCATTGTTGGACTTTCCTCTGGACCCCCTACCTCGACCCCTGCTTCCCCTGATCCCACCACGTTCCCACCTGTCGCCGTCACTGCCTGCCTGGGGAGTATTCGTGCCACTGCGGGAAGCAACGCCGTCCGCGACCCATTGCCTATTTCTGTGCAAGGGTCGTTTGCTATTACCACCCTCGTGGAATGGCGCAAGTCCGCGACCCCTTGCTGCTCTATGAACTGCTGGCTCCATTGTGAGGTCTTCGGCACCAGCACGGTCGCAGGTTACTAATCACGTCAGACGTGCAAGTAGGACGTGAGGCGGGTCAGTGTTTGGTTCTGTTTGTTCTCTCCACTCGTGTAAGCAAGTATAGTCCACGTCCTATTGAAGTATGTAGTGTATCGAAAGCACGGAGAAACAGCATATCGAATATCGAAACATGGGTAGAAAACAGTATATGAACACACCGGCTAAGCTATGAATACGAAAAATGCGAGACGAACGGATACTGGGAACCTAGTAGAGAAATCCTCGTTGCCATGCCATACAACGTGCCTTTGCAGGCGCCTTTCACGCACTGCCCCCATCCCCACCCACTTCACCAGACGGAGGCGCGTCCCTGTCTTTATCCGGCAACTCCGTAATAGCTGCTGCCGAACCAGACATCGTAGTCGTTGGTGGAGCAGGGGCTTGTCCCGCTTGACCTGGATAACCATTGTATGTGTGCCAGGATGCCGCAGAGTACCCACCATAGTGTGGATGTGAATGAGGGTGAGGGTGCGACGGGTGTGGTGGTAGGTAGTACGAGTAGTAGGGCTGGGGAGGAGAGATCACGGCCTGCTGCGGGTCAGACGGTGGTTGGGGTGCAGTGTACGAACCGGGAGGAGAGTACCCATAGGGCGGTACCGGAGCAGAGACCGATGGAGAAGGAAGTTGTTGCGGATGTGGGACGCCAGGCACGCTACGGTGTGATGAGCCTCGATAGAAAGGTAGGTGTGGAAGCGGTGCGTACCCTGGTGGACCGTAGTATCCTGCCACTGGAAAGGGAGCGTAATGGGGAGGTGGCGGGGGCGGGACGCTTACCGCAGTTGTGATGCCCACGTTAGGAGCTTGTTCTTGTTCGGGATAAGCAGCAGACGTGGCTGCAGAGCGTCCCTGGGTATGGTGAGAAGTAGGAGTAGACGGGGAGGGCAGGGGCAGTCCGGTGGCTTGGTTGTCTGTTGGTGAGTTGGACTGGCTTCCGCTCCGTGCCTTTCCTCCCTTGTTCCGTCGCTTTGAGTTGTTGCTGCTGTATGGGTTATAGCGACCGCGCTTGTTGCCGTCCGAGACTCGACCGTCTGTGAGTAATGGCAGGCCGGTCGACAGTGGGGCTACGAGGAGTGAGGGGGATGGATCGATGTCGTCTGCTTCACCGCGATATCGTGGGATGCCATCGACACCAATCTCCACCTTGGGGGGATTGCGAAAATGGGTTTTGTCGAGATAGTCTGCGCTGATGTCGAGCGATGCCAATTCAGGTAACGACGATGGGGAACGAAGGCGGCCCTGTTCAACATCCTCTACCTTGTAGTATGAAATCAGGTGTTGTGCAACACCAGCAATGGTGAGGGAGAATGTCTGTGACAGAGTGAGATGGCAAGCGTGAGAACCGCATGGCAGAGATAGAGGCGTAGGGCATGGCATACATACCTTCTTCATGAGGCCATCGTTTTTGAACTTGTAGCTGTTCGTCAGGCTGCCAACGAGAACACGTTCGCGATGCCTGTCCAAGCCCGTTGAGCTTGCCTCGCCCTTTGGCCGGCTGAGAGAGTGATGGTCATGTCGAGTGCCGTCGTTGTACGGGTGGTGGTCGTCGACAGAGTCTGAGCGCGCACCTCTGTGGCCTGCGCCACGTTTGTCTGTCTCCCGATAGAGTAGAAAATTGCCCAGTATGCGAGAAGGACTCCAGAAAAAACCATCCGTCCAGCGCTTGATACCACTTTCGTCCTCGTCGAAGACGAAGACCGAACCAGACGTGATCATTTTTCGCTCAGAGTCGACGAGCCGACGAGTGACTCTGGGTATGAGACCCCTCCTGGCAGCCTCCAGGATGAGGAGTGCATCGCCTGTTGTCTCTATCCACCCCGACCAAGGCGGTTCGGTCCAGGTCGTCGGGGGCGACTGTTGGCTGCCATTTGGGCTGGTGGCGCCCGATGGGGAGTTGATCTGCTGATTTGCTGACATTTGTTGCAAGAATGTTTGCTAAGTACATGGTACATCATGATGGATCAGAATGAAGTTGTACAGATAAACCGAGATGATCAGCCACTTTGAATCAAAGTTCATGAGCCAGACAAGGTTGACTCACCGAGCAGGTAGATTTGCGAGACGGAGGCGTGAAGATGGACTATTTAGGATTTTACCGACCATTCACGCCACAGCTGCCCATAACTGGTCCGTGCTCCCAGCTCTGTCCCCCTCTGCTAGCGTTCTATTACTCGAAGGTACGTCGTATTCTACTCTCCCAACAGACCCAGTACTTCCAGCCACTCAAAAGAAAATAATGAAGAAACAGAGTTTAGCCTAAATCCAACGAACAAGCTAAGGTTTCCCGGCACGACTCTTAGTCAGCCGCCATTTCCTGTCCGCGAAGCTTAGGTAAGCCTTGTTCCAACTATTTGATTCTGCCAGCGAAATGTTGGACAGCCATAAGCAATTGTACTCCCGTCCTCGGAATTCTACAGTTACATGCTCTCCAAGTCAGGTGGTCTTGGGTGCCTGGGAGGCCTGGAACCTTGGCTGACATCGTACTTTCTCTCTATGGCAACCATCTCTTCCGCATGAATTCATAGCTTCCTGTAGGACAGGTGGTGGTACAGTAAGTAAATGCTTAGCCTTCTACGACGCACCTAACTTGATGTAGTTTTTCCCTGCGGCAGAATTCGGGGAAATTCCACCGGACGTTGAATGTTGAACCATCGGCCAGCGTCTACGTCCTATACCGTTAAACCAAGGTTCCTGACATTCCCTTGGTCTTCGGGGATCGCGGTCGCAGTTCAGATATTCTCTGGGCTAGTAGAATAAACGATTCAGCCGATAATTATATCCCTGAAGAAATTGCGATGCGTTGTTTCAGCACTGTGAATCTGATCATAACCCGACTAGGCATAACTGGCAATTCCGATCATTATCGTCAACGACTGACCAATCTACAGTTCAATCGTTGCTTCTGGCTCTTTGAATCCAAGCGTGCGCGGGGGGCTGTTAAGACCGGTCGCCGTCTAGTTCCTCATGGAAGTTTGGACTACAAATCTTTGTGCTTTGCCCAGCGTCACTCTGGCCTTTGTCAAGCGTTTCTTTTCTATTGCCAAGTTCTCCCGAGAACTTACCAGGAACAGAATCGCGCTCATATATTCGTAACAGCTCCATCACGAGCACTGTCCGCTCGCCACGGCCATTTCACCCGAGGTGACGTTCTGATTTCCCAATTAGGCAGAGTGTGATGGGGAAGAAGTTCTACTCCTTCCGCCATTGTCTTTCTGGAATCAGTGCAAGGAACTGGACCCATTATTCTGGGGGGAGACATCAGATGAAACTGGTGCGCAGAGATTGCGGCCGTAGGGGCATGTGTCCCCCCTACCTTCCGGTCCTCTCCGGATTTCTGACAACCCGCCACAAGTTCAAACAAAAGCAATAGAACTATATTCTTGTCCTTACGGAAAGCCCAAGGAGATCCCTGGCATTCTGCAAATGTTCCTCGACCGTAAGTACTCTGTCCAACAACGACATCGGTGTCTGCCCTGTGTTCTGTAACCCTGCATGTAGCTGTCATCAGTATCTGTCGTAAGCTAGATCTACACCCGTTCCCCGCCCGTTCCTGATCATTATATTTACCCATTCCAGAAAAGAAGTTCTTTTCCGACATAATTTTTACTTTCAGAATTCTCATCCTGCGAGATGCAGTATAAAACCCTGGTCATGACCAGCGCAGGACAGCAAGGTAGGGATGATTCTCTCAATCTTCCTAGCCCTGCTTTCAGGGTATGCAATAATCGTATCGGTACTTTTGCTTTTGAAGGCGTTGCCTCGTTGCTGACGCTGTTAGCAGGCAACTCATGCTTCAACACACTTTCATCGACATACCTTGCTCCGCCGCTCCTCACTGGGTGGTTGGACTTTGTATGGCTGCTGGACGTGAGTGGAGGCCGTCTGAATCAAGTAATAGTTGTCTAATTGCCTTTGATCCAGCGACAATACCGGCACCCGCACACTCAAGCGCCGCTTCCTATACAGACACGACTGGTATGACAGTGGAGTCATGCCTTAGTTTCTGTTCTTCGGGAGCCAACTCGTACATCTATGCTGGTGTGGAGTATGCGCAGGAATGTTGTGCGTAGCAGGTGACATTCCTCCGTGGCATATCGTCTGACGAGCGTCACAGACTGCGGGAATTTCTTTGCCTCTGGTGCTTCCAATGTCAGCATATCGGACTGCGATATGACATGCACCGGGAATGCCTCTGAGTTTTGTGGTGCTGGAAATCGGTTGGATGTTTACTGGAGCGGTGCTCAACCCCCTGCGTCACCCATCATCGTCCCCAGCGTTGGTAACTGGACGTCGCTTGGGTGCTACAGGTAAGTGAGCCTCGTTTAGTTCGGTAGAGTTCAGGAAGTAACTTTGTGCTAGTGATTCTGTGACAGCGAGAACCTTGGCACATGGTACGGGGGTGACCGGGCAGGTCACAGTCGAGTCGTGCACTGCAGCATGTCAAGGTGCTGGATACCAGTATGCAGGGGTTGAATACGCCGATGAATGCTGTAAGTGACGTTGTCCCCACTAGACTTTCACGGACGTTGAGGGGCAAAGGAACAGATTGTGGAATGACCCTGGATAATGGTTCAGGACCAATGCCGGCATCGGGTTGCGATATGACCTGCGCTGGAAATTCTTCTGAGTATTGTGGAGGACCCAACCGTCTCAACCTGTACAACTACACGGGATCGCTGACAACCACAGGTAACACTGGCGGTGGCGGTGGCGGTGGAACTGGCACGTCACTTTTTGTTATTCCCAGTCTCTCTGGAAATTGGACCTACGCCGGGTGCTACGTGGATAATGCTAACGGACGAGTTCTCGGTGACGAGTTGGATAGCAATGCCATGACGGTTGAAAACTGCGTTGCTCACTGCACAGCAGACGGCTTCACTATTGCAGGTCTCGAGTATAGTACACAATGCTGTAAGTCATGTCCTTCCGTATGTGTAAGTGCCCTTACTGACGCATTTACTTAGTCTGCGGGAATGAATTGATCGACGGGGCAACCAAAGCACCCGACAGTGACTGTAACATGGCATGTGGGGGAGATGCAACGTTAGTATAACGCTTCTTTATGGTCTGAGACGTAGCTGATGTCGAGCAGGGAGGCATGTGGTGCAGGAAATCGCCTATCTGTCTACACTTCCACGGGGAATATCACAATCCTTCCTGTTCCTACCACACTAATTTCGGAACTTCCTGGCCAGTGGGTGTACCAAGGTTGTCTTTCGTGAGTATCACCTACATCTTGAGAGATTGTCGCACTCATTTATAAATTCTAGCGAACCGGCTCCTGGATCACACTATTTCCCATACGAGAATGATTGGACCAACAATAACACGGTTGAGGCATGTCTGAACCAATGCGCTGCCTTTGGCTACCCAGCAGCAGGATTGGAATACGGCGAGCAATGTTGTAAGTTCCTACCTATCATCTTGCGAGCGACAGAATAATAATCGGGAATAGTCTGCGGGGACATCAGCGATGTGGTTGATAATAACGGCGCCTTCGTGTCGGATTCTGAATGCAATATGCCTTGCTCAGGAGATCCCGACTCATCTTTGCGGTGCAAACAATCTGATGTCGACCTACTACTGGACTGGAACGATGAACGTCTGGCACACCCCGGAGAATATTGGGCGCTACGAGGCAAGCACTACGTAATACGCTTCCCGGAATCACCTCTTTTGACCTTTCTTCATTAGTTCCTCATCGGCGGTTTAGTGGTTCCACTCCTCGCAACAGTTGGAATCAACAATAAAGTAACGTTCCTCGAAAAATATCCGACGTCAGAATTCGCGAACTCCACTGGAGCTTACGAGTTGGACATAAGTCTGGTGGACAACTATTTGTTGGCCTGGCGTGAGATGCATGTCAAGTCGGACGTATTCTGTTCGGGCAGTATCATTCTTCCAGACAAGGGTGCCCGTCAAATCAATGTAGGAGGATGGTCGCTCGAATCTACTTACGGAGTCAGGCTGTATACCCCCGACGGTCAGCCAGGTGTCAATGGAACGAACGACTGGGAAGAAAACTATGATGAACTGGCACTCCAGGTCTGTCCGCATGTGGCACTCATTCTTTCTGGAACTCATTTCCTTCTAGAGAGGTCGCTGGTACCCGACAGCGATGTTGATGCCCAACGGAAGCATTCTGGTGGTCGGGGGTGAGACTGGTAGTAATGGTCCTCCTCAACCAAGTCTGGAAGTCCTACCCAAACCGCCGGGAGGTGACACGGTCATCACACTCGATTACCTGCAACGCACAGATCCAAACAATTTGTATCCATTCTTGATAGTGCTCCCGAGTGGTCGTTTCTTCATTGGTAATATCCGAGTATGGGTAACGTGACAAGTACTGAACTATTTATTTAGGGTATTACAACGAGGCGCGGATATTGGATCCAGTTACATTTGATACGGTGACAGTCTTGCCGAATATGCCCGGCGCAGTCAACAATTTCCTGGGAGGGCGCACGTATCCGATGGAAGGCACTGCTGTCCTACTGCCCCAGCATGCGCCATACACAGACCCAATAGAAATATTGATATGTGGTGGTTCCACTCCCGGAGCAGCCATAGCCTTGGATAACTGTATCAGCATAACCCCTGAGGCGTCAAAACCCACTTGGACAATTGAGAGGATGGTGCGTTCTTTCATGCACAAGTGGCTTGGTGATAACTGATGTTTGTGCATAGCCATCGAAGCGAGTGATGCCTTGCATGGTCACATTGCCGGATGGGTAAGTAGAGCAATACCGTATTATTGCGTTGTCGTGTACTGAAAATGATTTCAGAACATATATGATCCTAAACGGTGCCCACCAGGGTGTCGCCGGGTTTGGCCTTGCCTCCGACCCCAACCTCAGTGCTCTGCTCTATGACCCATCTCAACCAGTTGGTCAACGCATCTCCATCTTAAATACAACAATTGTCGCAAGGTTGTATCATTCCGAAGCGACTCTTCTTCCTGATGGCCGAGTTCTCGTGTCAGGCTCGGACCCTGAGACGAACTACCCGAACGGCACTGCTGTCTACCCTGAGGAGTTCCGTATTGAAGTATATATTCCTCCATACCTTAACCAAGGGTTCCGCCAACCTGAGTTTACCATTGCGGAGACGGATTGGGCTCTTGGCGGTCAGTACAGTATCGTTGTTACCCTCTACCAGGGGACAACATCCACAATGCGGGTGTCTCTCGTGGCAGGTAAGCATCGTCGCATCCGTGTATCACGGCCTCACTCAATTGACACACTGGTTGCCACCTTTAGCTTCATCCAGTACCCACGGGAATGTCATGAGCGGTGGTCGCATAATCTTCCCCGCGTTTTCGTGCTCTGGGAACACCTGCACAATCACAGCTCCTCCTAACGCATTTGTCTGTCCTCCAGGCTGGCATCAGTTGTTTGTCCTCGACGGACCCACGCCATCACATTCGGCATGGGTACGCATCGGAGGCGACCCAGCCCAATTGGGCAATTGGCCAGACTACCCGGATTTCACCAAGCCAGGTGTATAAAGGCACGAAAATGGACCTGTGTTTATTTTCATATATATTCGTTTTTATTCTTATGTCGTATTGGTTTTATGTCGGTAGAGCGACGCGTTGTTGATACCCCAAACCCTTGAGTACTAAACAACCAATCGTTATTGCACTGTCAGTCTCGGTGTGCAGTGAAAAGAAATTACAGGGTTTCAAATGCTTTATGGGTAGGGTGGTGGTGCTAACGGACAAAACGTACGACAGTAGCGGTGGGTGAAGGAGTCGTAGGTGAGTATGAGCTATACAGCCAACAATAGCCTGCGGCGAAGTCACCTCCGAGTCGCAGGTCTGTCGGCAACAATAAGTAACTCACCTGTCGGGATGTGAACGCGAACGCAGTCTACGGTGTGCAACGCATCGGTGCATGCAACGAAGGTTGAAGCGAAGTTTTTGAATTGAGTGGCTGTCGTTCGTCTGGGTCATCTATTACTTCCAGTTCGCCCTCGGTGCTCCGGCAACATCGACAGAGAGTCTCAGTGCATTGGTGTCCTATTGAGGGAAGGTGACGATGTATGCAGAGACTGAGTAAGATGGGTTCCTACTCATTGTCATGAAGTCAAGACAGATGCCAGCGAAAACGTCGCAGCACAGAACAGTGCAACATGCGCCAACAGGGTGGTCCATCGCTGGTACTACTGGATATTCTTCGATATTCCCTGGTCTTTGCAGTGGCTTTACTCGATGTTACTATATGAGGGGATGCCTACAGATGACAAACGGGCAAGTAAAAGTGCACTGACATGTTATGCATGATGACAGCTTATAGATTGCATTACCATAGGTAACGTACGTGTACTGCTATTGAAAATACCGTGAACACATCGTGAGGCTTGGAAGGTTGGGTTGCGACTAGCACTTATGTATAATAACAATCAGCTGTGGTAAGTATTACATAATTACGCGAGCGTGGCCAGTGTCTCCACCGCTGCTTTTGGACTGTTAGATGTGTTGTAGTACTGTACCGCAGAGAGTAGATGATGGCATGGGTCCTCTGTTCTCTGTTGACATTTCGCATCACGCATGAAAGATTTAAAGAGGTGCCACTCGGATGAACATACACATCATTGTCATATTCCGCGTAGAAGTGATCCACTACCTTAAAGCTCTCAGGATGCATGGTATTGCCATTAAACTGATCTTGTCTCCAAAAACTTTTACAATCCATTGATGGGGTCCCTCGAACGATTTAGTCGAAGGTATCCGGGCAGCTAGAACCATGCTGCCAAATCTGTCAGTAGTGGCACGGCGGACACAAGAGAAATGCGCAAAACTCACTACATCAATTGGATCTTCCTCACCGTCTTCGTCGAGTGGTTCCCAGGGTGTATCCGCGTCAACCCACCTGTCCGCATGATGACGACAAATGTATCAGTCTGATCAGTACTCGCAAAGACACGCAAGGAATACACACAGTTCATCTTCACTGCTCCTTCCACGCTGTTTCGGGTCTGCGCTTCTAAATATCTTCCTTCTCCAGCCTCCACGCTTCTTTAACACATACAGCGGTGTAAAGACATACTCTCCCTCTTTACTAGTGCCCTTTCTAAGAATACCTCGAGAAGCATTAGTCCACCAGTCGATACCCGTAGAGAATGATGCGCTGGGCCCGAGCGGCGTGACAGGAGTAATGATAGGAGCAGAGGCGAGGAGGGCTAGAGATATCTGTTCGCCACCTGATCTCTCCTCGGTTAGAACATCTTGTTAGTAGAAAGGATGAGCAATATCTCACTCTTATCCGACAAATACAGTGAAAAGGCAGGGCAGGTAAACACACTCGTAACGAGGTACATATCCGCAAGAGCGGGAATGTGGTATAACTGTTCAAGAACGGCGGATGGTGGGAGGTATTCCATCCTGGGACTGTGCATTACCAGGAAGGCGTCCCTCTTGCCCAGCGAGAATTGGAAGTCGGCTTTAAGGGACGCGGTTGCGAGGCCCATCATATCTCTGCATCACGACCAAACCTATATGATAACCCGTCGGTACTATGCAGGGGCGGAATACTCACACACCAGGTTCCGCAGAAAAGGCCCTCCTTTGCGCCCCCGAGGTGGATATGATGAAATCCTCCTCCACTGGCCCGACAACGGGCAAATGCTGTTGGAGCTTGAGTTTCAGCGTTGGATCGATTTTGTCTAGCGTCTCTTGGAAGTCAGCGTCATAAACGTTCCCGTGTACCTCTAGTTCGCCGGTTGTGCGATCTAATTTGCCGAACGCCCCTACCTATGTCGTGTGAGCATGTGTGATTGGATACCGTGGAAGACGAGATGAGAGTTTGATCTGCGCCGCGATCACCGCAATCACGCGGGGACGGACCTTGATAGGGATGGGTGGGTCCCAGTTCGCCCACTTTGACGTGGCATCGCGAATGAGATCGACATATTTGCGCTGGAGCGGCGACATGGGGAGATCGCTGAAGGTGTGGGGTGGTAAGTAAGGGGTGAATCGATAAGCAAGCTGGAGGGGACCGTCGGACCCCACTGCTGCGAGAAGTGCGGAATGATGCCGTCAAACACGAAGAGGGAAAGTCACCGCGATTAGCGATCTTATGGAGTCATGAAAAAAATCCAAAAAAAACTTGTTACTATACTACTCCCCGCACGGAGGGGGGAAGATTGTTTCCGCGGTAGTATTTCAATATTCGAGTCGAACTCTCTGCCATGCACACTAAAATAAATGGCGACTAGGGGGTATGACGGTGGCTGTGCAACACATGTGGTAGAGTTATCGTCGAATAAACGTTCACTCTTCCATTTGTCGCCTAATAGCTTCAAGGCCAACCTTGAGCTCGTTTTCGAATACTAAGTTTCGTCAACGTCGTATTAGACCAGCCTGCCAATCGGGTAGTCGTTGCCGTCAGGGGTAGAAATAATGTCTCACACTGTGCCAGCACGTTCGTTGCCGTGTACTACCAGCCTTCGTCCCTCGTGCGCCAGATGGGTGGATCCACGATCGTTCATTGGCTGATCTGGCAGCATCGACTACCTCCTTTGGTTCAAAAATGTACACCTCCGTGTTCGTGGTTGTTACATTATCCAAGATCAACCCACTGTCGCCTAGCAGTATAAGACATCACCCCCAAAAAGAAGACTGATAGGCGATTCATCCCATCCATAATGCCCCAACTTGCCTCTTTCCGTGCCCTCCTCCTCGTCGGTGGAGTGGTTGCTCTCTATTACAGAAGGTGGGGCCCTCTCATAGAATGCACGTTAGGAGCTTATTTACTGGTTCTCACCGGATGCAGACCCTTGGGGAAAGCCATCGAGTACTATACCGGATCATCGCTGATCGCCGCCTGTCTAATCCTCGTGGGTTCCCTTGCCGTGGTGCTCCTTGCCTTGCACGATACACTTCATCCCTACTTCAAATTCATATGGCATTGCATTCCTCGTTCGCTCGGCAGTGCCGATCAGGAGACTCGCTTGGATAAGGTTTGCACAGACTTCCTCGCAATGTCCTCGAGATCTAACAGGTCCCTTAATTTCTAGTTCTACAGGGGCCAAGCAGACGTCTATGATACCACCCGCACCAAATTATTGCGTGGTCGTAACACGATGCTTAGCCTGACCGCAAGCCACCTCCGTGCTGTCCAGGCAAGACATCCGGGACAACGACTAGTTTGGGTTGACATTGGTGGCGGTACAGGTAACCCGACGTTTTCCGTGAGGAGTGGGGAACTGAGCATTTCGTAGGTCACAACATCGAACTCATGAACAAACATTTCCCTGTCTCGTCATTCGACGCTGTTTACTTGGTCGATCTCTGCGAGCCATTATTGGATATCGCCCGGAAAAGGTTCGCAAGCAAAGGTTGGACGAATGTTACCGTTCTCCGCCAGGACGCTACCGAATTCTCTCTCCCCGAGTGGGCACACAAGGAAGCTAAAGGCAGTGTCAATGTCGTCACTATGAGCTACTCGCTTTCAATGGTAAGTCCCGGGTTACCACGGTCGATCTAATCCACCTACATTAATTGTGCCTTATCCTGATATAGATCCCCAATTTCTACGCTCTCCTTGATCGTATCGACTACGTCTTGTGCCCAGAGACCGGCCTTGTCTCCGTAGTCGACTTCTACACTTCCGGAAAGCAACCATCGTTGCACGAGAAGGCGATCGGTGGGACCAGCAAGGAATGTGGCTGGCTCAGTCGATGGTTCTGGCAGATTTGGTTTGACTTCGATCACGTGTCCTTATCGCCTCACCGAAGAGATTATCTCGAGTACAAGTTTGGAACGGTAGGTCATGATGGTGTTTGTGGTATTTTCTCGTTGGCTCATACCCATAGATCAAAACATACAATGGCAGGAACAATTTTGTCATTCCCTTCATTGTTAGGATGTAAGTTACCTCCCGTATTCCGATGCTCCGCTGATGGTTGTCATAGACCATACTACATCTGGCTGGGTCGCTCCCGCTCATGTGATGTATCACGGTTCTGCCACGCGTTCGAGGTAGAGGGCGGAAACCTTATCGGGAATTGTTCACCCTTCTCTTTTGCAATTGTCAAGGAATCCGAGGTTATCCCTCCTCTAGAGATCGGAAAGCCGGTTATAGATAATGCTATTCGTGCTGACGCAGTTATCAATATCACTCCGCCATTGAGCTCGTTCCATTATCAATTGGAAAAGGTAGGTTGTCACTTTATGAGTTGGTATTGCCCATCGCGGAGCTCAACGGTCGCCCAAATTCGATTGCTATAGCCTTGGAGATTACCCTATTATGAACAGCCCGTACACGAAGAATTTAGAACATTCATCTATTCGTTCACATGGGTACGTCGTTCATGATTTTTAGTGGACAAGAACCGTGTCATGACTCTGGGGTAAAGGAGGATCCTTTCGAGGACATGAAATACTTGGATCTGGGGCATGACGACTCGATGCTTGTTATCACCTCTGCCGGTGACAACGCACTACATTATGCAATAGCTGCACAGCCAAAGCGAGTAAGTGTGCTTATCACTGCTATTCTCCGTTGCTCCAACGTTCGCAGATTCATTGCGTAGACATGAATCCCTGGTAGGCTTGGACATCTCGTAAATGAACTCCTTCTAAATATATGTGATCGTATAGTCAAGGCCACCTCCTCGAGCTGAAACTCGCTGCTATTAACACGCTCGAGTTCGAGGACTTTTTCGCCCTCTTCGGCAAGGGCTGCCACCCTAACTTCCGGACGCTCCTCGATTCGCGAATCTCCCCCCTTTTGTCCTCAATAGCTTACCAGTTCTGGCATATTAACGACCAATCCTTCAGTTCTGCTTTCTACTTGAACGGGTACAGTGGCTTGGCGCTCCGTCTTGCTCATTTCATCTTCTCCCTTGCCGGTGTGTCAGCTGATGCTGAGGCTCTGTGTGAGGCAGGGAGTCTCGAAGAACAAGAGAGGATATGGAACGAGAAGCTGAAGCCAGTGCTGTTAAATCCTATTGTCGTGGCCATACTCAAGAGTCCGATATTTTGTTGGAACGCGTTGGGTGTACCGATGAATCAGAGAAAGATGCTATTGAAGGATGGAGGTATATATGAGTTCGTGAGGGATACATTTGATCCTTTGCCCAAGAGTTGGAGTTTCCGAGACGGGGCATATTTCTACCCACTTGTGAGTGTTCAGGTTTTGGTTTACTTCTATAAACGTAACTGTCGGTTGGATAGACACTGAGAGGACATTACACCCCAACTTCGTGCCCTGCATACTTGACGCAGACTGGGTTCGAGACCCTGAAAGCCAACGATGGCATGGCAACGGATGCGTTCAGATTACATACGCAGTCCATTTCCAAGTATGTACCTCGCTCTTCTTCTTCTCAGCTGTTCTAATATAAGCCAGCGTCCTACGAGGATTGACCACCTGGTCCCTCACGCGTGCGGTCATAATGGACCATCTTGATTGGTTCGCAGAGGACTCGAAAGACGTAGATGACGAAATTAGAGAATTTGCCAGAGTGCTTGCACCGGGCGGTATCCTGCTATGGAGATCTGCTGGAAGGAGACCTTGGTATGTCAAGGTGTAAGTTGTCGTTTCTTTCATGTCGTAAGATGATGCTGACAGACGTTGCCTAGATTCGAACGACATGGATTTGTCGTTACACCACTAGCCATTAGGTCAGGCCCCGAAGTCGCGTTGGATAGGGTCAATATGTCTGTATTTTCTCTTGTTGGAACGGGACTAATTGGCTGATATATATGACCACCTATAGGTATGCATCTTTCTGGCGGGCCGTAAAGCCGGTTCCATGATTTTTGGTGAACGTGCATGCTACAAAGAGTCGTAACTTTAATGAAAACGTGCGATACCATTTAGAGAATATTGTCAACGAGTCATCGATACCTTGGAATATTCTGACATATGTACATACGTACAGTGCATCGTAATGCCTGTACCCTTCGACCATGAGAGATCAACGTGGCACAGAAGGCAGGATGCTGGCATTTCTGATGTACATGGACATACGAATATACCCCTGGATATGTCCTACATAAGTGGTTGATGCTTACCTTACGTGAAATGAAACTATGAGCGCAGAATCTCTGAATCAAACCATATTGTCCGGGGTCGAATCCCGCGGACTCCAGAGTCTAGACTTGCCGGCATCAAGCTGGAGCTCGCACCACCTGCTCGATGTCGTACCTTTTGTTGAGCTTCCATTCGGGGACCATCATCGTCCGACGCTGAACGACTACGATTCAACACGAAGGCACTACTCCATCATACCCAATAAGATAGCTTCACATATCGCATCGTAAAAACAGAAAGTCAAACCGCGGAAAAGTCAATGGAAATCAGAGTCATCCTACTGAGTAACGATGCATACGTCGTTGAGCTTCTAATCTAAATGATATCAATGCGCCCAAGTCTTGTAATTCTTGTAATTCATAGTTCAATGTACCATTCATACGCGGAATGCTTGATCCGAAGCGAGTTGCGACAAATCATGGGTCTATATTCGTCGTATTCTATTAACAAAAACAAAAATCTGTGTAGGCAGCCTCAGTAGTAACTCAGCTACTGGGGGAACAGTGTAAAAACCGTTTTTCCATGCGCTCACTACATACGTGTTTGCAAGCAGCTCAAATCAAAATGAAGTATCACATGATCACACTCAGTACTGGATGAGTCATCCTCAGTTAGTAAGGAAGAACGTGCCCGATCGCGAGGAAATCAAAAACTCAGCTTGCCGTAGAGTAGGCTTCGACGCGCTACTAATTATGCCAGGTTCACAACACAGTTGTACTAGCGACCCTACTCAGCCCAGGATCCATAGGCAGGTCTACGTATACGGTTTCCACTGATCAGGCTTACACACAGCTCAGTTTCAACGTTCGATAACGGAGACATTTCAAGCTTACACTAATAACTATGGGAGGTGCATTGGATGTATCAGAAAGATCGCAAGATGATTGGAGGAGAGCTTTACTTCAGATACCAGTACTAGTGCTACCGACCTCGAGCTGCAAGGTGACATATTCCTTTCATACAACCTCGCCCTTAAGGCCGAGAAAAAAAGAGAAAACAAGGAATGAATAAAGAGCGAGAGGAAGAATTAAAAATCAAAAGAAGGGATCCTTGAGACGATTTCAAAGGCATTTCCGCCCGCCTGAGCGTCCAGCGCGACAACATCGCAAAGACCTTTCATTACCATTAAAAGGAAAGTCCAAACAAACGCAAAAGAAATCATGCGCACCCATGACTTCAAAGAATGCATTTGGATCCATTCCCTGTGCAGAGATGGAGTCTGTGCCCGTCTTCTTAAGGGACTGCATGGCAGCCCGAATCCCGTGGACGGCAGCGACGCACGAAACTAATGAGAAAACTAGTACGCGCAATGAGTCACGGCTGCATGGCAGCAACGCCCGCACGCGCGTACTGATACACTGTGCGGCCCACCATGGTAAGTGCCGCCGAAACTTTTGTGTGTGTAAGAAACAGGGACGGTGATATAAAGACAAAAAGACATACCCGGTATCGGCATCGGCTATAACAGGGGTCGTAGGGCTGAGACTGCACACCATCTGTGCAGACTGAACAAAATCATTGAGGGTTGCAATGGCGAGATCGGGCATGCCAAGACGAGAAGCAGTGGTTGCAGCACCAGACTGGTACAGACAGTCGAAGCCAGCTTCTAGTGCACAGCGGGCACTAATGCCATCGCAGATGCCAGGGGCAATCTATGAAGGCATTTTAAGATTTTATCGTTGGAGTATAAAATGATACTTACGACGATTCCAGGGCGAGCGAGCATTTGGCGGAGACGGGTCGCGGGATCATATGAGAGGGGGCCGTCAAGGAAGTTCTTGGGATCCAAACGCGGATTACAGTATACACCTGGCGTGAGCAGGAGTTCGGGGGAGGGAGTAAGAAGACGGTCAGAAGGTTCGGAATAAGTGGGAGAAGTATTGGACGAGGAACTATCTGCAGCGACGACATGAACTGCAGATGGTTTTGTAGAATCTGTGCTACGGTGATAATCGAAACCAGGGGGCATCCCTTCGAGGAGTTTGATGATTATCTTGGGTAAGAACAACGCGGTGAATTATACACAGGGGGGAAACTAAGGAAGTGGTTTGTGGGTGGGAGTTCGATGGAGAGGAGGCAAGTATTTGTAGGTTTGGACGAGGGCTAATGCATTCCAAAGGGACTGGAGGGGGATGATTTCATTTCATCTAAACCAATGTGAATAATCCGGTGCAGTCCGAGGTCACTGAGTGTTGTACGTGGTTTGCGGATATCGATGTGGCAGCTGGTTTCGTCATGGATCTTAGTCAGGAGTCACCACACTCCATCATCAGCATCCTCTGAGAAGTCGGGTCGGAAATCCTCCGAGTCAATCGAGACGGAATTGGATTAGTTTATGACGCAAGTAGCAGTCGGTGGATGATCGAAATGATTGATCTGATCGACGCGGAGAAGGCCGCTAGTGCGTTTCGCTGGGTCAACATGTGCTGACCTTTCGTGCGCATAAATAATAATTATTAACACCACTAAACTAACAAAGTCCAATGAATCGCGTCTTACTACGTACTCTATCGCAACGGGTCCATGACAACGAAATGTTCCTTCAATTTTTTGCAAAATCCCTGAAGCTTCCTTCTTCAGCAAAGCTGCCACATCTTCACATAGTCACTGCAGAATCAAATTCAGTTGACAAGGCAAACGACCAAAAAAGGAAAGGTTACTTCACACGACCAAAGACCGGCTTTCTCCGTCTGACCCCCACGTTTGATACCACGTATCCTGGGCCAGCGCAAAGTCCTTCATCGCAGTATTGGATCCGTCCAACCACGGTTTGTTTCCTGCATTATCTGGGAACCACCCATTCGTTCCTCCCGCCGCAAGAGAGAGAATAAGATAGAATGCTATGTGTGAAGCGATCTGACCTCAACTGACATTTCTCTGCTAAGGGCGTGAAAGACGTACGCTGATCAAAAGGCGTTGCATTCGTCCCGTTCACCCATGGATTCTGGAGTACGATTGGTGTTGTCCCATTCTCTACCACAGGTGGGAAATCTCCACGCGAGAAGAAGGGCTCCGAAAAGGATAGCTCGAGCATGTATTGAAGTCGGGAGTCTACGTAGATACGACTGCCATGACGACTGTCAGCGTTCCCCTAGCAAGGAAGAAAGAAGTTGGAATTACATGAACTGGTCCGTCCACTCCAATGCGTATGTATGGAACGCTTCGCCGTAGTCTGTCCTCCGTTGCGTCCACCACCCGTAAGTTTTGTATACGGCGTTGATGAATGAGAGTGGACCCCAGTTAAGAGAACCCCGAACGTAGTCGATGCCCCTACGTGAAGGATCAGTATCATTGCCGTCGTTCTATTGGGTGGTAGCTCACTGATCAGGATAGTCCCGTCCATTTCCGCGGGATTCCATGATGTCGATTTCGCCGCTCATAGGCCAAGGTCCGTATGTGTTATTGACAGGGAGCATCCAGATTGCGGGCCAGAGCTAGACACCCCGTAAGTGTGAATGCGTTGTCATGTATACGTTTGTAGTGCCTCACCCAGTCGCTGTACAAAAATATAAGGTTAACATATTCAGGGCTGGAGTGATTGGGCCTCACCCTCTAGGTAATTTTGCCCGGACTTCTACTCGGCCATACCGAATGCTTGCGCTGTACCTGGTAGTGATTCTTGCGCTTTGTACTGGAGGAATTACGGTCCCTGCTGTGCTATTGCTCACAGCACCACAAGCCTGATAGTAAGCGGTTGGATTGAATGCAGTCGAGTTCGTCCCGCCGGGGATTGACTCTGGATTCGTGAGATTGTAAGTGCAGTCTGTGAGGTTGTACGTGTATCCGTTGAAGATATTGCTCGTGCCGATGCTGTCGGATGTGAGGGTTGGGGTTATGTAGAGATAACCATTGGAGACGTAGGAGTTGTTGTCTGAGGCGGTTGTCATTTCGAACTCGTCGTTCCTATCTATGGTCAGCTCGTCTTAATACGATGGGTTGGTTTTAGTGCTCACCCGTATCCGCCGAGCTCGACCTCGCGGAACCAGTTTCCACCTGAGCCAAAGATGGTATTGGTATCGGAGTTAAAGTCCTCGTCGAGTACCATGCACAAGTTGCCCTTGATCAACTGTACGCTTTTGTATCCGGTGTAGCATCTCACGGCGGCCGCGATGACACCGAGGAAGGCGGCTGCATAAGTCAACAGATAAGCGATGCGACTATAAGGGTCTTTCTGCTTGAGCCATGGTTTTTCTAGCTTGCCAGTGTCTTCTAAGAGGGTTGATTTGAGACGTTTACCCTTTATGGGCGCGAGGCTAGCAACGACCGAAGGTGCGATGGAAAAGGTGGTCATTGGGCGTGAAGGAGGTGCAGCGAAGCTCTCGCGTAGGCGTATTGCGGAGGATGCTCTGCTCGGTCTGTGACCATGACTGCTGCCATAGTAAGAAGGGCTGCGAGGTGCAGAGTCTGGACAATCGAGGATGGTGATGTTCTGGCGTGGAACGGGTTCTGAGATCGTAGACGCGTTGCATGGCTTGGAACGGTTTGGAATGCTGGCTGTGGAGTCGTACCGACGATGGTGGGGAGGGGACTCTGCACCGCTGTCCGAGCCTTGGAATGGGTTTGCCATGGAGTCCACGCCGGTGGAGGGACGGGAGCCAGACGGGGAGGACCCGCTGGACTTGAAAGGGTCCTCCCCCAAGAAGCATGGCCCTGACTTGAGATTTTGCGAAGCGGCGTCTGTCGGGCTCATCGCTGGCTGGCTGGTCGACCGAGATTGGGCCATCTCTCGGACTTAAATAAAACGGAATGCATCTCAGGGGAATGTCCAAATGAGCCAAGCATCATTCCGGC
Organism: Pisolithus marmoratus; assembly: GCA_024613145.1. NCBI lineage: Eukaryota > Fungi > Basidiomycota > Agaricomycetes > Boletales > Pisolithaceae > Pisolithus > Pisolithus marmoratus. Next base: position 22,426 of record JANFAE010000391.1, read on the forward strand.
GTGACTACATACTGCTTTAGTGGCACAGGATCCACTGATCAATCAGGGCACGTACGGTTTGCCCTGACCTCCAAATCCCGTCAGCTTCTGCTCGGCCCCCTGGGCTGTCCAGTTGCGTAGATCATGCGACTGAAAACGCATGTTTCTGCCATAAATAATACTCTGCGCACTCATAGGTCCACATTCGGACGACGTGATAATGCGGCTTCTATTCTGATTCTACGCACGGTACGCCATCTGGACGGTATCTGTCACGCGTAGTCATGTAGGTGCATCTCGAAGACGAGATGTTTGATGGTTCTCCGGGGAGGGGGCAGGCAGAGCAAATATCCCCGGATAGTTTTGGTTATCTACGGGAAAACTCGGGCCACGTAAGCATGTTTCACTGAGCACGACGGCTGTCGTGTGTTCTCGGAAACCCAGCATTGATCTTCTCTTTTCTCGGCAGTCATCCAACCAGCATCGTTACACGAGCACTGGTTGTACGCAAACTTCGTTCCTCTGTTCCCCTTCTCATCTGAAACAACGGAAGATATGACAAATCCGGAATGAAGTGGGTTCATAGATAACAATAAAATATAAGGACAGTCTCCCAGAAGTGCGATAACTACAAGTGATTGGTTCTGGGAGCTTCGACGCGCCGCCGAGCCGACGGTATAGTCAAGAACCTTCCGCGCAGAGTGCAGTAACACAGGGGTGAATGTGCTGCGAATCCGTCCTTGCCTGATGCAGAATCGATGTTTCTATCTTCGTTCAGGCCACAGATGGAAAACGAAATTGGAGACACCCAAGTACGCCTAGTACTGACAATCGTGGAACTTCTGTTCCACCAGTTGACGGAAAAATTTGGTGATTGGCGAAACCACGATGTTCCTGAGGCGTCTCATAGCTTCTTCAATGCGCCTTAGACGTCCAGGACGAGGAAGGTCACATTGAATCTGCAGGGTCTGCATTAGTCTGCAACATCTGACTTACATTTGTATTGCCAATCGTTCAGACTAAGTTTGTCAGGCTCAAGCACATATGTCAGATCACGGCAGGTAAGAACTCGTTACTTTACTGATCGGCGAGTATCCGTCGTCACGAGAATTGATGGGCTACAAGCCATGTCTCTTTCAAGGCTAGGGTATGCCATCACCCGCTACAGTTGTTATGTAAGCTCTCGTCGGAGAAGACAAAGTAAAAGTCGTGGGTTCTGCTCCATGCAGGCTGCCACAGCCCCCATCCTGATTCTTCTTATCGCTTGCAGAATGTCGGAAAGAACAAGCCTCCTCTTCATATATGCAACACGAGGTGTGCTATCGTTAGACCACGGCTTTCCGTCATTGATGGAGATGCCGTGAAGTCCTTGAGGTCAAGTCATCTGTCTGAACTGGCGCGACAAGTTGTGACAGAGTTCCGCCGCTCACCCTAAGAAATCAGTGGGAGGGTACACTCACAAGTGTCTAGAACTGAGGCTCTCAGGTACAAGTGTGTCTGTGAGAACAGTATCGATGTGTTCAGTGGCCGTGTGTGAGCTTGTAATCTGGATTCAGTGGGCAGGACGGCTGTCTATTCCGGTCCCGACGGCGTTCCTCAATTGCCTTTTCTGGGTCATGACCGCGATTCCAGCTTCAAGGCTCTTTGTCGCGCCGGAAGTGACGGTGAGATCAGCCGCGTATCCGCCGTTCATAAATCAGTTCGACGCAGATTGGGTTAAGTTCAAGGTTGTCGTGCCTGTCTCGGTGATAAGGAAGATGCCTTTGAACATGGGAACTTGACGCGTTGCGAGGATGCTCATGGTAGTACCATTTCCGAGGACTTGGCAGGAAATCAAATGGTGTTTTTCCTTCTTCTGCGCTATTAGTGAGTCTTCAAGCTTCAACGATCAAAATTCAATGATGTTATTTACAGGAACGGCAGTGGTGAACGTATTACCCGATCCCGAAGTTCAAGGGGGAAGTTTCAGAGCATGAATGAAACACAAAACAAAATATCAACATGGCGTTCATCCTTCCGGCGCACGGCGGCGTGTACCGCACAATGTCCTGGGGACGAGTGCATGCAGTTGCGGTGAGGGCCAGTCGATCGTCAAGGGCATCCAGGGCGCCCAAGGTTCTTTCCATCAAAACTCCTTCTTTGAATGGGTTCGCCATGTTGCGACTCCTCCTGTGCTATATCTGCCTTCCCATCGATCGCGATCTCAAGTCCCGACCCGAAATGTTTTAGCCAGGTCTCGCCTTTTGCCTGGTGGTCGGTGTTGTGCCTTGGTAGGCATTTATCACTGACAGGATTGGGTCACTGATCTTCCTGCATGGATGTTTTGATGATATATTTTTTTCTTTCTTGTCACACTCATGATGCCATGCCGAGAATCCGATGAATGTCCATATTGTAGCGGAAGATGACAAGCGTGTCAGGGGATCACCTTATACCTATAGACGGTGAGGGCATCAGGGGGACATTTGTCACCCATCGGTTATTCCTTCGATCCGTGGGCAGAGAGACGCGACTCGGTCGCAAGCTCGAAGCCAGCGCCAGATGATTTATAATCCATTCAATGTCTCCAAATTTCCCTATCGTATTCGTGCCACCAACACAGAGTGACCTGCTGCCTACTCAGTGGGTTGTCGTCGACCTTCGTCCCGTCTGACTTCGTGACGCTTTCATCCAGTCATGGCTATGGACTACGATGCGTATGATGCCTTGTTGCATTACATCTTCAAACAGGTGCTGGCATATCGTCTCGTCATTCCAGCGTTGCTAATAAACTTGCTCAGACGCAGGGAGACGCATGGTTCAAACCGTCAGAAGAGAACATATCTGCCGGTGTCTGTCTTCGAGTGGAACCTGGCCACTTCCGCGTCTTCCCGTATGAGAACCCGGTCCTCGCCCCTTTCGAAGCGGCAGTCCGTGTCCTCAATCCAGTCGTGGCAGTCAAAGTGCGGAGCGCCGCGGTACACGCTGCCTTAGCAACCGTGTATGACAATGTCTTCTCTTCAATCTCGCATTTTATGCTCACGTCGGTTGCCTTGTACTGCAGCGCTGATGACGCTACTGCCATATACGTTGATCAGAACACCCGTATACAAATAATTGATTCCATGGTCCATCTCCCTGCAGGGGAGAAGGAGCAATGTGGTGCTTTTATCGTAAGACGCCTAACTGTCCTTTTTTGTTCATGGTTACAACTGACCTGAAAATAGCGAGACGAACATGTCCTTGTCTTATGGTCCGATCAGTTGGAAAACATCATCCCCCTGTACCGTGACTTTGAAGATAAGCTGATCAAACTAGTTTGGCGCGCTCGAGCTACATTTTCTGCTCCCCCTTCTGAGGTAGGCGTTACTGTGGAACTGTCCGACGAAAATCTCGTCGAAAGAGCTGGACATGAGACGCCACCCGAAAAGATCCCTGTCACAGAGAAGGAGCTCGCCAACTTGAATAACAAGCCGCCAGCACCAACGGCGGGCTGGAAATGGTTCCGCTGGCGGTCCACTCGAGACGACCGCGACGTTGAGAAGGTATCACAGAAGGCCCGGCCAATGAGACTCATTGCGCCACTCTACAGTGGTTTGGGTTGTGCTTTATCGTTATGTGAGTGTTTGCCTGACTAACTAGGAAGATCCTGCCTTCAACGACATACGAACTCCTAGATTTTGTTGGTAGCGGTATCGGTATGCTTCTTGAGGAGTCGCTTTTGGACGGGTACTGGATGAGATTTGCCCTTCTGGTAACGGCCCCATTCAATTTTTGTGTGTCTCTTGTAAGTAAACATCGCTCTTTGAATGCAACACTGCACTGAGTGAACGTTCTCGGCAGTTCTTCTCCATGCAGATCATTAACAATCTTGGGATGATGTACGATTTTCTATTCTTATGATATAGTAGATCACCGACTGTCATTCTCTTCCAGCTTCGGCCCTGTGGCACAGTACCACGAGAACTCCCGATTCTACTCAGCTCTCAAGCCAAAGCCAAATAAGGAGGTCGACCACGCTCTGCCCCATATCACGATTGAAATGCCAGTCTACAAAGAAAGTCTGGAACAGACCATGTACGTTGTGATACTGGAAACACCTTCGCTTGCATTCACAGACTTTTAGCGCGCCTTCTGTCTTTTCTCTCAAAAAGGCCATGCAGTCGTATGCCCGCCAAGGGGGTACATCTACGATATTTGTCCATGATGATGGTCTTCAACTCCTTCCCGAAAAAGAGCGGTTGGAAAGGGTTGCCTTCTATGCGGATCACAACATCGGCTGGGTTGCGCGCCCTCCGCATGACTCTTCTCCGGGTGGATTCAAGCGCGCAGGGCGATTCAAAAAGGCTTCCAACATGAACTATGGTCTCGATCTCAGTTTGAGGTTGGAGAGGCATATGAAAGTCCTCGAGGAGGCTGAAGAAAGGGGCGATCTGGGGGTATCTGACAAGGAGGAACCGCTTGAAGAACGTGCTTTGCGACTAGCATGTGATGAAATGTTCCAGGAGAGCAACGGGAAGTGGAAGCCGTGGGCTAGCAACGGGAGATCCATCCGTATGGGAGAGATCATTCTGCTTGTTGATTCTGATACTATTGTTCCGGAGGTGACGAAACTCTAGTAATTCAAACGCATCACATGTATTGACTCTTCCATAGGATTGTCTTCGGGATGCAGCTCGCGAACTAGATGAGTCTCCTGAAGTTGCTATCATTCAGCACAATTCTGGTGATTACCCTTCAATGGCGCCTTCGTTCCTGAGTTGATGGTTCCGTCCTCAGATGTTATGCAGGTGGCGCATCACTACTTCGAAAACGGTATAGCCCACTTCACACGGCGGATAAACAAAGCCATATCCCTCGGTTGTGCAAACGGCGAAGTGGCCCCGTTCGTTGGCCACAATGCGTTTCTCCGGTGGTCGGCCCTTCAGGAAGCCGCGTTCACTGATCCAGCCGATGGGAAAAAGAAAATATGGTCGGAGTCAAATGTATCGGAAGATTTTGATATGGCTTTGCGCCTCCAGGTACGATGCGTTCTATCTGTGGGGTCTCGTTGCCTTACTGATGTACCTGTAGTTGAAGGGATACATCATTCGGTGGGCAACATACTCTGACGGTGGCTTCAAGGAAGGCGTCTCCCTTACCGTTGACGACGAGCTGAATAGATGGCAAAAGTATTCGTATGGTATGGCTATGTTACTTGGCATCAACTTTGGTGGTAGCTTAACTGCTTTCAGGCTGTAGCGAGCTGATTTTCAATCCCCTGATCAGTTGGTGGCGTTTGGGCCCTATTAACAAACAGTTGCATACGTTCGTATGGTCAGATGCACCAGTTCATTACAAATTCACTATGATGTCTTGTGCGTGGCGGATATTTACTCCTTGTATGCTTGCGCTGACGACTTCCTTGTAGACATGTTTTCCTACTGTGAGTCGCTTACCTCTTTCTATCACTCTGCAGGCGCCGACTGCCTTTTCAGACGGTATAGCAGCGTCCGCAGTGCTGTCAACGGCAAATTACTTTCTTTTGGGATTTGACATTAAAGTAGACGGGTATTATCTCCACAGTTTCGAGATGTTCCTGGCGATCGTTGCCGTGTTCCCCGGATTGGGAAACTTTGGATATATCCTGCTCGAGTACCGCCTCGGACACCGCAATCTGCTTGACGTTTTCATCGAGACCGCAACCTGGGTACCGTTCTTGTTAGTCCATCTTCATACTAACGGTGTCATGATCTGACGTATATGCCGTTATTACCCAGCTTCTTCTTTTTCAGCGGACTTAGCGTGCACTTGACTGTTGCGTTGCTTGCACATATGTTTTCGTACAACATAACCTGGGGCGCTACGAAGAAAGAGGTCGAGCGGTCCAACTTCTTCATCGAAGTCCCACGTATCCTGAAGCGGTTTTGGTTGGCGTTTTTGTGGGCCTTCGCTTCGTTCGCAACTATTGTCGTCCTCAGCCTCGACATCGTGCCTGCTGGTTGGCAGATTCCGGGGTATTACTGGGCTGTCATCCTCCCACTAGCGTGAGTCTTTTGACGTTGATCGCGTTGGTGTATCGTGTTATTCGATCTAATTGTTCGTTTACGCAGCCTCGTCGCTGGTTGCCACGTCTTGTTCCCTGTAAGTTTCATCTTCGAACACCTGAGGATCACCTTTATACCTTGCCCTCTTTTGTCCACAGATAATACTGAATCCCTGGTTGATGATTTTCTCATATTAACGGTCTTGTACTTATATAGGGTCTGATTGGACTGTCTGTGGCTGCCATAAAGTGTTTTATAGCTATCCGAACAAATAATAAGTTACCGCACCCGGATAATGAGTTTGCCACTCCGTGGAAATGACATATAACAATTCCCCGCAACCAGCTACCGACAATGGTAAATGTATGTACCTTCAATAACGTTTGACAGTGTGGTACTTATGTAAGTAGCAGTCACACTAAGCACATGTCAGTAATACGTTAGTAATACCAGAGATACATAAAATCGTCGTTAACATCCTCTGATGCATGCGAAGACTCGTACACAACGCTTTCTACACCTATCGCACATCTCGGCTCACCACTGCGTCGGACTACGCATATCAAGGTCAGTAACAAGAAGGAAGCAAAGAAAGAAGGGATCCAGTGCTAACCCAAACGTCCCACCTGGAGGTGGCTGGAGTAGAGGGATCTCCTTCGCGTCCGCAGTGTTCCGAAACACAGTGTTTCCCCACCACTTTTGGATACTATTGATGCCTATTGATCCATTGGCTGGGTATTGCAAGGTGAAGAAGATCAGTACGAGCGATATTGCTAGACCGGAGTCCAAGGCAGCGGACAAGACGTCTGTCAGTATAAGTACTCAGCCATTGTATACTGGTGGTGTTGCCACAAACTGAGAGAATTGTAACTCACAATTGTACTTCATCCACCAGGACAAGTGACGGCGACGAATGACATAGTTGAAGATGAAGGCGATGACTGTCCATGGGACGTAGTTGAATGCGCTGGCCGGGGGAATATAGCTCATACTATTGAAGATGATGGGGAAGCTGAAGCAGACGCATGAGCTAATCTCGTATACGTAATACCGAGACTGGTAAATACGTACTTGACATGGCGGAGAAAGCTGTTAGGCCATTTTAGCGAAACGATCCATGGAGCGAGCGGGCAAAGTGCTCCAATGAGGAAGAATATCAGCATTCCTACAGTGAATTGATGTGTATGAGCACTCAGCTCATCAGGAAAACAGAATCGCGGAGTGAATGTACCATGATATACCTGTCCACTGGAAAACTGCCTCTGAGGGCCGATGACACCCCATACGAAGCTAGCAGTACCACACACTTCTGTGGTAGGACAGATGAAACCGTCCTGCTGCGTCGGACTGCAAATGTCGGGAATATTGCTAAACATCCATGCTTGCACGCCTAACTGGATTGTGCCTGAGACCATAGTGGCCAAGATTTGGCCTGTTAACAAGACGGACAGGTTAGTAACGCCACAAGGCTACTACATGCTAATCGAAAACTACGCACACCAAAACATGGTCCGCGGGGGGATCTTCATGTAATGCCCAAGTTTGAAAACCAGTGCGAAGTCGAGGGCTTGGATCATGGTGATATAACCCCACGTTTTGAATAACATCATTGGAATTGGCAGTCCGGGCAAGGCATAGCCGACAACCAATTCGGAAATAACACTGACCACGACAAGTGAGAACACAAGGAAAATTAAATACGTGAATGGGACAACGAACTTGAGGGCAATTTGCTGGTTAGTGGTGGCTTGGATCATGCCAACGGGGATGACAAAGAAAAACGCTTGCACACAGTCAGCCTCCGTATGTATTCTCGAGATGCACATACCAATGGCAAGCGAGAGACAGAATGCCCACACTGGGAGCTCAGTGTGCCAAAGCTCAATTGAGACAACGCCGATTACAAACATAGATACTATACATTGAAGAGGGTTGGGAAGGGCTCTCTGATGACCAGGACGTAAAGCAATACCAACCGAAGATGACCGCGTACCACCACTCCGGGACTTGCTTGTACTTGGCCATGAGCCGCGCGTGGACATCCACCTGGTGATGCATTGAGCGACGATTTTGAATCCAAATCTGCTTGCGAAAGAAGAGAAAGGCGTGCATAAGTGTAGAAGTGATTGAGGCGAAGGATAACCCGTAGGAAAGCGCAAATGTTGTGCTGGTACAATTATCAGGTATGCTGTTGGTTACGAGGCGAGAGGTACTCACGAAAGGAAAATGGGGCTGTACTCCTGGTATGCGGTAATGTTAAAGGAAGCGTCTGCATTGATGATGCGGGAGATATTATACGCTGCGCCAGTGTTGTCGTATGGCGTGCGCGTCGACATACTAGAGGAAACTCAGTAAGAAGTCAATGAAGCGGAACAAATATACACACGGCAAATACTTGCTGTACCAAGTATTGGTATAATAAAGGTATGGGACGACCATCCCTGCATTTCTGGGGTCAGTGACTAGTCAAGGAGTGTCTGACAGAAGGCAATTCACAGAACCAGATCACAAAGCCAGTGCCGATATTGGCCGCAGCGTGCCATGGGATAACAAGAGGACTACTTATGTATGTGATCTGAGCCCAGTCGAATGTGATGACGCTCATTCCGAGGCCGGACACGTAGCCGAAGAGCTGGTTGATGATGATGTTGTTCGGGGCGATCCAGCAGACCCAGGAGAAATAGGAAAGGGCCTGGAAAATGTAGCCGGGGAAGAAATACCAGAGACCAGCTGCCATGCAGACAAGGAAGAAGAACCGCTCGCGGGAGACACCGCCCTCGTGACCTATACCTGCGTATAACTGAGAGTGTAATGTATTGAAGAAAGCACACGTGACAAGGTTTATAGGCCAGACTACAAGCTGGTCGAGTCAAGCACAATTGAGTGGAGACGAGCACATACTCATTGAGGGAGGATTGACCAGGAAACGTCGCAGAATACCCCCCATAGAGAAGCCGATCATCTGAGTAGACATGACAAACATCCATTGGTCTGAACAACCGATCCAAAGAAACGTAGCGATCATTCATGAGCGAGGTCTTTGTTCGACTGCGTTGCATATATGTATGGGCATACTTACATCCAAAATTGTACTTTATATTGTAGTACACTCGCTGAGCGGCAATAATCTCCGTCTGGGATAGAAAGCAGTAGCAACAAAGCCCCGATAGCCGTGAAGAAACTACTAACGGCATATGCAGCTGCAAACAGTACCAAATCAATTCACTCTTACTGCTTCATTCTCCGAACACGTACCTGCAGCACCAGCAGAGCCCATGATGGTAACGAGTACGTGTTCCTTGACAGTGAATGGACCAGGGTTGAGTGGGTAACCGAAGATGAGCCAGTTTGGCATAAACTATAACCATGAAAATAATGAGCAGATTAAACATATGGGAAGTGGGCTGCTATCATGGAAGGAAGACGGCGGTACAAACGTTTGCCCATGTACGACCCATGAAAAGTGAAAGCAACTGGACGACGGGGACAGGGATGGTGATGGAAGGATAGCGGAAGAAGAGGAACTGGTTAAGGCCAGAGGTAAGGATGACCCAGAAGAGACCCATCAGATAGACTCGCAATGTAGATACAGGGATACCTAGGTCATCTGTGTTGGAAACGGCAGAGCGCACTTCTGGGTACGGCGAATCATCCTCTGCAGAAACAGCGGGTAAGAAATTATTGGATTCAGTCTACAAATTAACCAAGGATACCTTCTACTACATGTTTAAGGTCGAGATTAGGGTCATCAAAGTCAAAGTCAGTAATAGTTTCCTGGACGTGCGGACTATCCTCTAGTTTGTTCGCCATAGCCTGAGTAACGAGAATCCAAGTGGGCCAGGAGGAGTGGGGCACTGTGGTCATTATATATGAGGAACATGCTGTATCACAGCCAGTCTCCACGGGTTGTGAAGGGAACAAGTGAAATGGAATTGTGAGTCAGAATTGAAATTCGGAAGTGGCATTCTAAGTTAGCCGAGGCACAAGGCATACTATCCCTAGCTACCACCGGTCCGTGGTCCGGCGTGATCCACCTATGGTGCAGTTCACTTAGTCGCCGCCTACTTTGTGCAAAATTCCCACCTATTCACAAAAAAATCAGATTTAAATTTTATCTTGCAGAAGTGGTCCTTTTGATGAGAGGAACAAATCCCCAAGAGGGATTTTTAATTTGATAAAAACTGACAGAGATACATATTTTCAACAGGCTTGAATTGGTGGTACATAGTATTACAGTATGAGACTAGTCAAAAATATGAGCCAGAGTCTCTGGAACTCATCTGTGAGACTTGTACTTAGTGGAACTGAACTGTTTTACTCGTAACTGAGCCTCCTTTGTTGGTAGCCCTGACCTGTAAGCTTCCATCCACCTGTGCATTTGATGCTCCCACAACCGAATGGTGGTCAAATGAACTGATTCAAGTGCCTTTGGCATATTTTCCTTTAATCTGTCAAAAGATCCATCAGAGTTGTCACGAAGATATTTCTTAACTTGACCCCAAAAAAATTCAATAAAGTTAAGTTCACAATGGAACTTGGGCAAGAAAAGACACAAATGTCCTGCAGCCTCAATAACTTCTTGGATAAGAGATGTTTGGGCCTGAAAGTCAGGTTGATCCTCCAATATTCACTTAAGGCAACAGTTTGATGCACCAATCTTGCACTTGGATTGACACTTTCCATGCAGCTTTGGCTGATAAAGGCCACACTCAGTAAGAACAGCCTTGATGCCCTTGGGTTCATTGGGGTGATTGGGGTGATCAGGAGGAAAGATCATGGCTTGCTCAACATGAACACCATCATGAACATACCAGCCATTTTGCATTCGAGCCTGCTTGCCACCAGGATTAACATTCATGCAGCTGACCAGTAAAGAGTCTTCTGCATATGCTGAGTGCCCCTGGGAATTGTCAACAAGGAATAATGCTTGATAGCCAGCATCATGAGCTTCCTCAAATGCTGGAATTATTTTTTCTGTCAACTGTCCATCTGTGGTGAGAAAGAATCTCAACATGGGACAATGTTCAATGGCAATGACCTGTTTGCAGAACAGTTCTCCTGTCCAGTACCCTTCATAATTCTTCCCATACTCCAATGATTGACCAGCATTGACCAAATGGCCAAGTGTTGAACAGATAACATCACTGCAATCAATTCCACGACCAACACCTTTCTTCCACAACTTGTGTTCATCCCCATACACCCACTCCTTGCTCCACCCATCATTTGATTGAGCTGTCATCTCATCATGAGCAACAATAACAAGTCTCTGTTCAACAAAGTTTGTCTGTGCTGATTTGGCCTCTTTTTCAACATCTCCAATAACATAATGAACAAGTCAGGGCTCAAATGCCTTCATCACTGGCAAAAAGATCTGCTGGCAGTATTCCACAACATCAGGCCAATCATGGCCATCAAAATACAGTCCTTTTTTGTGTGAGAGATATCAGAACCCTTCATGATGAAGCCAGCAACATGCTGTACTGAGTGAAACACCATGGCCAACTTTCAGATGGATGTGAGGAAAGATCTCAAGCTCAAGGTACTTTTTCACAGCATTAGGCATCTCATCATTGACAAGATGTTTGAGATAATGATCCACCTCCTGAGGAATCAACTCATTTTTTGTGAATTGAGCAAGTTTTTCAGGATTCATGGACCACTTGTTTGATCAAAGGTAGGCTCTGAGCTCAGTCACAATTGCTGGGATAGCAAGAAGGGTGGGTACCTCTATATGACAGCCTTGCATTGATTGGGGGAGGTTTCGCTGGGTTTCCCATTGATGTGTACATCTGCAAACCTGCTGCCCACCCCACACAGCAGCAAAGCCATTGGTTTCTGCTGCATGTACAGCTGCATCAGATGAAACCCTTCCATTCCAGGTAACAAGATCCAGATGAGTGTGAATTGCTCACATACAACATTGTAGAGATCACTAAGAAATGGAAGGGGGAAAGGGCTCTGAAGGCTAGTTAGACCAATAGGGACCCTGCTGGAGAGGAGAACTAGTAGAGAAAATAAAATGAACAGAAACTAGAAAGACTCAGCTGTAAAACCCAACAACAACTACTCAATCCCCCACCACTCTAGGACTTCCCTAGAGCTGTCCTGACCTCACTCTCAAGGGCAGAAAACAGAAGAGACTGCCACAGACTGGTCACACCAGTCTGTGCTCTCCAGCCTCAATAGTGGTGATTGTTTTGTAACTAATACAAACTCAAGTCCCAAGTCCAACATGCTTACTAAGCAGCCACTTGCCTCGCACCTAAGTCCCAGCCCAGAGTACAAAATGGGGATCAAGCCCCTTAGAAAAATAAAAAGAAACTCCTCAACCACTCTTTACCACTCAAAATCCTAGTGGGGAGTTCCCTCTCCCTACAATGTGCCTGCAAGCCATTGATTCCACCTGGAAACTTCATCTTTGGAGATTTCAACACCTTATCCAAGTCCTGCAGAGCACTCTCCAACCTCTTCATTCGACTCTCCTTTGCTTCCCTCCTCTGTGCATGGTAAGAGACATCAAGCTTTTGCTGTTTGAGAGGCAGAACTGCTGCCAGTAACTTGGACTTTCCACCCCATCCTGCTCCCAATCCAGACACAAGGTTCATAGTGAGATGGGTCTCATGCTCACTATCCCACCCTTCGCTTTCATCCAGTAAGTTGTCTGCATTGTTTGAGTCACTGTCAGACAGATAAACAAAGTGATCTCCCAAAGTCACAGTGTGCTGCCAGGTTGTTGAGGTTGGAACTCTGGTTGACAATGCTAATGTGGCAACATCAACTTGCAGTCCAGAGGGAGTGGTTTGGGTGTGAACATTTTCAGCATCATATTTACTTGTGGATTATCACTGGGGTGATGTGAGATACATAAGCTTTCTTTTGATTTTCTTCAGCTATTGTCAACAAAACTCACAATTTCATTGCATTTTCTCATGCTTTTGCTGCAGTGTGTGCTTGTTGGCCTTGCCATTCCTTCATGCACTTTGAGAGGCCATTGTAACCCAGGCTCCAATTCTTCTCAGCCTTCTTCCACACCTTCTTTGAAACTTGTCAGGAAATCTCCTCAAAGGCAGTTGGTTCCATGTCCAAACTCCTGACTTCACCCTCCAATTCTAATGCAAGCTGTTTCAGGTTTTCTTCCAGTTCTTCTCCTTTGAGCTCTGAGAGGCTTTCTGCATCTGACCCACAAGTCTCCTGGTCATATTCCCACTCTTCTGGCTCATACTCACTATCTGAAGATTCAGGGATATTGACACCCCCCATGTAACCACAGTCCGAAGCATAATCCAGTGACTCTGTGATTTCAACAATCTCTGCCAATGGGCTGTCAAGGGCCAGAGTTTTGACAGGATGAAGTGAGTTGGTTGCCAGAGGTTGGTTCTGGGCCCATCTTGATGCCCATGCTTGTGCAGCAGCAGCATTTTGTTGTTTCTTCCCCATTGAATGTTCATCAGGCTTCAGTTCCAAGCTTGCAATCAAATCACATTTGCTTTTTTTTCACCACTGCTGCATCACTAAAGTAGAAGTTACAGCACTATATTGAACCTTGTAACTAATTTGGACCCTCGACTGGCAGTCAATGGCCCCTTATGGTACTGATGCATACACTTTGGGAAATTTCTGGGGCAAATTGGCAGCTGCACAAAGTAGGCAGTGACTAAGTGAACTGCACCATAGATTTCAGTATTTTTATTCTACATGTGTGCTCATTTCTCAATGTCAACTCCCACCCTTCATATTTCATATACCACGATCAACATATTGTGTTGGTTTTCCCTTTGCAAATAGGTTTAGTATTTCAGTCACCTCACACCAAGTTGCCAGTAATGGCTGGTCATGCTCATGCTGTTGGAGATTGAATCACCTCTGTGATGTACATTTTGGTGTGATGTAGGGAGTCTATACTCCCTAAGGCCACAGAATACCCTGAGCAGCTTTTCTCCCCATTGTCTGTCACTCACTCACATGTCCCCCTATGATCATGGCACCACCCTGCTAAAAATATCGCCACATGCTGCAATAAACAATACATACCACCCATCATACACTCTCGTTGCATACCCCTATTCCCACCAGTAACATCACCACCAACTCCTCAGCTTCCATAATTAGGCCATCCCCTGTCGCACCCAATCCATCCTCGACATGTGATTACTGAACACCATCCATTGGCAATCCCCTCTGACCTATCATGTGTCACCTAATTTCCTTGGTGCCTATATCTGTCCTGCTGTTGCCTGCTTAGTAATGCCATCCACTGCATCCCAGGCTCATTGAAGAAATTGCCACCTCCCCTGACAATGTACACTCACTACCCAGGCATATTGTCTGCACGCTTTCCACTTTTACTTACCTTTGTTTTATGGACTTTACTTGTTTTATCTTCATCTGTGTCACTGCTGTGCATGTGATTGTCCATGCATTGGCCTTTATCTTTTCTCTTATTACTTTTGACATATGACAGATCTGAAATATTCTGATTTTACCTTAGAAACCACTGTCTCTACAATACAAAAGTCCAACATACTTAGAAAAAGAAACCACCCATCTTTTGGAGTCACTATCTGCATGTTTGAGAGTCTTCTTGAGTCCCCAGAGTTGTTTTCAGAGTATTTTTGAGTCTTCAGAGCACCCCCAGAGTCCCCAGCATCTATCTTATCATCTATTCATCGTCTTTGAGTCTTTCTCCACCAGTAAATCACCGCCAGTTTGTATATCTGATCACCTTGCATCTACAAAATCTTCCTATCGTCTACAAGAGTCAACAATCACCACCCTTCGAGTCCCAAGTCTGTACAAGTGTCTTCCCACCCAGAAAAATCCTCCCTTGCCTTCTGGCCCCCCCCTTCTATCTCCTTCTGACACAGCACCCCTTGGGACTGAGCCTAGGTCTATCCTACAGCTTTCCCCACTTTCCCCTTGCACTCTCACAAGAAGAGTAGCCCACAGTGAGTATTTGGTTGATTACATAAGTGCTTAGAGCACACATAGAGTACAGTTTTAGTACTGTTCCCTCAGTAGTTGAGTCACTACTGAGGGTGAGTCTACTTATATTTAGCAGTTACCTACTTACTGATACCTTGTAGCTGCCTACAGGTATATTTAATATAATAGTAGTTGAGTCACTACTGAGGCTGCCTACAGCCCTTTTCTACACATGCATCATGTGGGGGAGCTGGCTTCCACATTGCCTGACTCCCATGGTTATGGAAAGCTGGACACATGCCCACCTGATGCTCCCACATGTCTTAAACTAATCTGCATTTATCAAAGCCTTCTCAATCTGCTTTTCATCAGCCCCTTCAGAGGCACTGCATGATATTCAACAGCTCCTTGATGGCATCCAGCAGGATGATATGCAAGTGTGGCATGAACCAGTCAAGCTTTCCAAGGATGGCTGGATCAGAGGTCCATGTTAGAATTAATTGCTGTTGAGTGCAGTGAGACCTGCTTATGTAATATTACCATACTCATCTGTCATTTCTTTTTTCCTTATGCCTCAGACTTTGTCCTGACTCAAAGACTGAGGTAATGTTGCTTCTCATTTACTATAGACTATTTTCACTTATCCTTTGGGTAGTTCACATTCTTAGGTTGGTTAATAGATAAGAGACTTCATCCTGACTTGAAGACTAAGTTCACACTCTTAGGTTAGTAAAGTATGCACCACTGTGAACACCTCTTTGACAAAAGTCCAAAGGAGAGATTGTTGTTGTGGATTCCTCCCACCTTCTGGGGAAAGTTTTATTCCATGTGGACCACAATGGTAATTCCCAAGGGTAGGGGTGTGGAGCTGGATATGGCCCAGATGGTTCATGGGGCCTGCTGTTTTTGCAGCCCAGCTTGGCCTGAAAGCTGGGGCTTGGGCCCAGCTGGGGGGGCTCTGTTGGAGTTTGACTTGTTTCACCCTATCTTACTTGTCTTTGTCACCACACAGCCTTACATAATTTTGCCTTTACTTAGGTTGAATGTTTTTCCTTCAGTGAACCTCAGACTTGTTCATTTTGTAGAAAAAGGGCTGTAGGCAGCCTCAGTAGTGACTCAACTACTAAATATATTAGTGTACCTGTAAACAGCTACAGGTCATCAGTAAGTAGATAACTACTAAATATAAGTAGACTCACCCTCAGTAGTGACTCAACTACTGAGGGAATAGTACCAAAACTGTACTCTATGTGCACTCTAAGAACTTATGTAAGCAAGTAAAAACTCGCACCAAAATGTACATCACACAGAGGTGATTCAATCTCCGACACATTTAAAGTCTGAGGTAAATTCTATTCCATTGTCTGGATGTTTACATTACTGAAAAATGTGTAGACTCCCTCTCACAGGTAGTGTTTTCATGGCCTGGCTTGGCCTGAAAGTCAGGGCTTGGGCCTGGCCTGGGAGATCACATGACCACATCCCCATGCACCAGACCAGGCATCCAGGATGGCCACCTCACATCAACACACAGTAGAGTCACATGACTCCCACCTGCTACTAATCACCAATACTTACTGTAGCTTTGTACAGTATGTAGTCAAATATATTAATTGTATGCAATTAATTTGGATGGCTGAGACCCATTAGTAAGAACACTTGACACAGCCACAAAGCCCCAGCTTTGGGGCTTGGCCCAGCTTTTGGGTGCTTTAGAGGGCCTGGCTCAGTGCTCTCAAAACACCAGGTGAGGCCAAAAGGGGGATGGCTTGGCCTGGCTTGGGGCTTGGGGCCAGGCTGAGGAAAACACTACTCACAAGTTGGAGTACTACAGTATAGACTTGTTCATTTAAAGTCTGAGACTCCCTCTCACAGGTAAAACCTGAGTCTGTCAGCCTTACTTCAAGAGGTTATGAGCCCCACACTCTGACATACTCAAATCATATTCAAACAAGTGGTACCACTACTAGCTACAAGATATGTCATCACCATCCACATCATCTGCCTCAAAAGCAAAGGCTGGGCCATCTGCAAGCTTGAACACATCAGTATCTGCTTGGCAAGTGCTAAGGTCTCTCAAGGATCTAGTGGACTCTATGATATAGCAGCACTTGCAGATGATGGCTCTAACTATCAGATGTGGAAATTTTGAATGCAAAAAGTCTTGTCAGTTTGAGGACTCTGGAATGACATTGCTGGTTCCAAAACAAAAGCTCCAGACCCTAACTCCCACCCAGATGAACGTGAAGAATGGCTAAATAAGGACAGAGAGGTGTGTGCACAGATAATGCTCACACTCAAGGATGAACCTCTGAGTGGTGTTCTATATGCAGTCACTGCAGCAGAAACCTGGAACAAACTGAAGGAGCAGTATGAGGGTAAAGTCAAACAGAGTATTGCCTATATCATTGGCAGGTTATTCTGTGGGACACTTGCAGATGATCAACCCATGGAGACCCAACTGAATACTATGCATCAGAAGGCCCACATACTCACATCCCTCAGTCAACTCCTCAACAACTCATTCATAGCAATAGCTATGGTCATATCACTTCTGCAGTCAGCACTAGCTGCCAAGACTACTAACAAGAAGTCTAAGCTGATGGACAAGAAGAGAGAGAAGAAGCAGTGTACTTACAAACCCTGTGGAAAAACTGGGCATACAGAAAATGAGTGTCATAAGAAGAAAGCAGATGAAGCAGTGAAGGCCATCTCTCAGTCAACCTCACAAAGTGACAAGTCAAAAGAGAAGACCAAGCTGTCAGCAAAAATTGTACAGGTGGAAGACACAGACAACACTTCCCTCCAACTCTTCATGGTGCATACTTGTTCTGGTACAGGTGCATTGGAATGGGTTATCAACTCCAGTGCCTCAGCACATATGTGCTGCCATGCACATGGTTCACCTCCTTCCAAGAATTAATTCCAACACAGCCTGTCATCATTGGTGATGGCAGGTCAATCCTAGCCACTGGCAAGGGCAGAATCAAAATGGCCATGCAACTGGACAACAGTCACTCAAGTCCTACCCTGCTATGAGACATGTACTATGTACCTGATCTTGACACCAACTTGATGTCAGTACCAGCCTTAGCCACAAAAGGCCTACAGGTTACCTTTGGAGAACATGGTGTAAAGTCTAAAGGTAGAGACCTTGGGAGTTAGTTAGAGGTCTCCTAGTAGGAAGAGAGTGGTCAGTTTGACCCAGGAGGCTTGAGTTGCCTGGCACAAATTCAAAGAGTAGGGTGAAAAAGATCAAAAATGTGCCCTAACACTGCAAGCATTTCACAATTTTTCATGCCAAAATATGTTGAAAAAATTGAAAGAAGAGATACTCTGTTATTTGGGCTGTGTTCACAGAAAAAATGCAAATATAATATTTTGTTTTCTTTGTCTTTTCTGTGGAAAAACATGAATTGATGGTAGTGCTGATTAGCTTGTACACTAATGGGTATTACCATCAATCAATGTTTTGTGGCAAGTCATGCAAAGAAAAGAAAAGATTATTTTTGCCTTTTCTCTTTGAAAACACCTGTCAAAAAAAGAGTATCATTTTCTTCAAATTTTTTTCAGCATGTTTTCTGAAGAAAAATTGTGAAATGCTTGCAGTGTAAGATCCAAAAGAAACTTGAGATAACATCTACCGAGTGTCAGGGGGTGGAGAAATAATATTCCAAGCCTTCTTTGTCTTAACTCTGGCAGTTCATCTGTGGTGATGTGTCTATTATTTTTCTAAGTAAGTGCAGTGCACTCTAAGTGCATGCATGGGCTTACATAAGCCACAATGTGAGTATTCTACTTTGAAATACTAAGTAAAAGGTAAAATAAGAGTATAGTACTGAAAACATAAGTAAAAACAATGAAATAGAAGAAATACCCTGGTAGGGAGTATTCTCTCCCTACAATGGCTGCAGGATCCTTGCTGGAGACAAAGTGGTAGCACTAGCAACCAAATGGAAATCCCTGTACATATTGGAAGCAAGCATCACATCCAGCAGTCATTCTGCATACAGAGTCAATGAACCAGAAGCACTCAATCCCACTACACCTCTGTCCACCTTCTCCTCCCACACCACCATGTCCAAAGCAATCCTTGATACCTGGCATTGATGCCTTGGGCATGTAAATATACAGTAAGAAATGTCCTTAAACTTGAAGAAAAGGATATGGTCTCAGGGATGGAAGTGATTGGTTCTAAAGATCATAATGCATCTACATGCAAGGCTTGCCTGAAAGGGAAGCAACATTGTGAGCCCATAATGGTGAAGTCAGATGTGCAAAATCCAAATGTTCTTCACAGAACTTACTTGGACATATGTGGCCCCATGGAAACTATGGCATGGACCAGACACCAGTATTTTGTCACATACATTGACAGACATTCTCACCACCTAGTGGTACAGTGTGGGACACTCAAAATAGGCAACTCTGCTATAGGCAACAACAAAATTCTAATTACACCTTCAATACTTCAGGTTTCAAAATTTAAAACATAAAGATGTACTCTAGTACATTAGAAGGTATAGGTTATCAGAATGAAATTAGGAAAATCAGACTTCCTGCATAGTTGACACCCTCAAAAGTGAATTTGAAGCAGAGAAGGTCGGGGTTTCCTTATTTGGTCATCAGAGTTTCCTCTTTTGGATTTCAGCATTTTGGCATGAAGCTAAACTCTGCAATTCATTGAATGAGAAGTGTAATTCAGATATTAATGTTGCTGCTAAGGACAATACAGTGCACATTATACATACAGTCCCATCACAGTGTTGCATTAGGAAAGCTACATATATATACCATTGGGGTTTAGGAGCCTGCCCTGCTAGTGATGAGACACTGACTATGATGACAACTGTGCAGGCCCTGATAAGAATGAGGACACTGAGGACCATAACTTGCAGCTGTCTTGGTTCATCACTGGCAATGAAATATTGGGCCCTGCTGTTCCACTCTATACTGTGTCACATAAACTCATGTTGTAATCCAAGCAATGGCAATCAGCTGTCTGCAATTTCCTACTCTTTCATAACACTGTTCTGTAATCCACCTCCTTACTGCATCAGCAAACTCGCACATTACTATTTTCATACTATTTGGCACTATTTATGTACTATTTGCACTATTTGCACCAAAATAGTTAAAATAGTCAAATTAGTAGATTCGTTTGCTAATTTACTATTTTTTGGACTATTTTCAACTATTTCAACTATTCCTGGACCTATTTCTACTATTCTGACATTTCAACTTGTCATCAATCATAGCATCGTTAGCACTTATTTTCACTATTCCAGCTTTTTGTTCACTCTGCAGGTAACAAAACGAAATGCAGTGCATTCATTATAAGGTGCAGTGCCAAATAAATGCGTGTCCTAAAATGAATGTGACAAGTGACTCCAACACATTGACACAGAAAAGGACAATTAATCAAAAGACCTGATTAATTGAAGGATTGTAGTTGCTACTGATGAGCAAGGTGGGGGAGGGAAGCGAAGAGCACATGCAAATATAACAGAAAAATGGTGCTGAATGCAAGATCCAAAAGGTGGGGTCCTATCAACTAGCTGTCAGTAGAGTACATAAAAAAGTCAAAAATGGGATACTCATTATTGTTGCTGTGTATGTAGATGACAAGCTCATCCTTTCAAAGAGCTGTGAGGCTATTGAGCAGCTTGAAAAGCAGTTGGCTGCAGAATATGACCTAGCAGATTTGGGTGAGGCATGCTGGATTCCTGGAATGGAGATTCTATGAGACAGGGATAAAGGGACTATTGAGCTATCTCAGAATCACTATATTGAGATTATTCTTGAACACATGGGAATGCAGGGTGGACATGCAGTTGCTACTCCAATTGAGCAAAGCCTCAAACTTGAAAAGCTGAAATCTCTGGAGTGTGACATCAAGTCATACCAAAGTGGTCTTGGTGCTCTGATGTATGTGATGTTGGCTACACATCCTGACCTTGCTTTTGCAGTGGGCATTCTAAGCTGGCATGCTGCTTGTCCTGGTGATCATCATCTCTCTGTGTTGAAGTGGGTATACTGCTATGTACAAAAAACAGCCAATGCCCAACTTACCTATTTGAAGTCTATCCCAGGTGCTCTAGTTGGTTATGCAGACATCAGCAAGATGGAAAAAGATCTGACAGTCTGAAAAAATCTGGAAAAATCTGAGAGCTGGTCTGGCAAACTGGTGAACTGGGATTTTCTGAAAATTTCTGAAAATGTCTGAGAAGTTCTGATTCCGGAAAATTTCAGAAGTTTTCAGACATTTTCAGAAATTTCCAGAAATTCTCAGATCACCAGTTTGCCAGACCAGCCCTCAGATTTTTCCAGATTTTTTCAGACTGTCAGATCTTTTGCCATCTTGCTGATGGATGCAAATGACCATCATTCAGTCACTGGTTATGTCTTCTTTCTGTCCAGTGGAGCAGTAAGTTGGTCTTCTAAGAAGCAGACATCTGTAGCACTATCAAGCACTGAGGATGAGTATGTATATGGCCATATCCACTGCTACAAAAGAAATAATTTGGCTTTGCACTCTCTTCCATGAACTAGATGCAGATGCAATGGTCTCACCTACTCCTCTGTTTGTCAACAATCAATCAGCAATCACATTAACAAGTAATGCCATGTTTCAAGATTGCACAAAACATATGTATTTCTATTGACACCACTTCATTCAGGAGAAAATAGAGGATGGGGAACTTGTTGTAAAGTATGTGCCTACTATGGAGCAGGTTGTGGATATCCTCACAAAGGGTCTCTCTCAAGACAAACACTTTTTGTTTTCTCCTTGTATGGGACTTATTTTTTAAGGCTTAGTTCATTGAGTGCACTGAAACACAGTGTGGCAACACACATCAATGTGTGTAAACACCCAAGTAAATAGTGACCTCACAGAGAATTGAACCCAGGACCACCTGGAACTGCACCAGGAGCTCTACCACTGAGCTACAAGGTCACTGGTTAAATGCCTCTTGATCCAGTACCACCACCATCCCCCCATGGGAAAACCCAGTCCCCCCCCAAACACACCTGCTCGACAGCTGAACCGTGCCAGATACGACTGTCAGATGTTGGCAAACGATATCATTCTTTCCCCAAGGGCTCCTTCAAAGCCCGCTTCATTCCACCATCAGCTCCCCGCTTCGTCCTAAAACACCTTGCTGCTCACCCCCCGACTTGGACTTGGACAACCAAGGGCAGTCCTAACAAAGACCGATCCTTCCAAGTCCCAACCATCCCCATCACATGCGACAAGGCGGCTCCCAGGGCTATCCACTGGATAGTTGCCGTGTTTCATTCGTTTAAGGCCCACCTCAACCCCATCGCTATCGATGGAGAGTCTGGAAAGGTGAAGTCAGGATGGCTCCGGCTTTATCAAAACAACCTGTACGTCCATCTTCGAGGACAAATGAAAGAGACCACAGCGCCCAAGAGGGCACCCTCAACGACCACCAAGCCATCCCCCACCTCCCCCCCCTTAGCCCACCCTAAGGCCGCTCCTTCTACGGAGAAACTTCTAGAAGCTGAGCTATCCAAACTCCGCCAGGAGATCACCGAGTTAAGGGACAAGTTCACCAACTACATCACGTCTCACGAGGCATGCTGCATGCGCCGCAGCAATTCACCATCAGAATCTTCTGAAACAGAAGATCGCTCTACCCGTGCCGCCCCCCGCCCACCGCCGGCCCTGCTCACCCTCCTCCCGGATGGGTCGTCGAAACCCGCAGTCAACCCCCCAACCTGGTTAGTTGCCGCACTAGCCCAGCAGGACCTTCCTATCACCTTCAGGGACAGCGTCTTCATCCCATCCCCCTTCACCCTCGCCACCTCGTTTCCGGAGGGAACACTCGAAGTCATCAAACTGACATTTGATGGCGCCTCCCCCTTGTTTCTAGGTACCCATAGGGACGGGGACCTTAGGTTATCTACCGCCGCACCGGCCAGCGTGGTTATTATGTCTTACAACCTGCCACATGACCCTTACATACCAACACTTCCTCGGAGAAGGAAGTGATCGTTACTCACTCCACCACCCACTCTTCTGTTCTTGTAGCTGAAGTATCTTTCCACTCACCGTTTCCCTTCGCAGATTCGCTCTGGGGACCCTCGCGTCCCGGTTGGCTGAGTGTGCACAGTACTCAGCTTCTGTTGACCAGTACCGTTAGTTGACCCTTTCCTCGTTTCCGGACAATTGTGTTTCGTTTAGTGCAACATAGGGACGTCATGTACCTCACGCACTTTAATCCAGAGTTAAAAAAAAAAAAAAAAAAAAAAAAAGGTCACTGGTTCACAACATCAGAACTAGTACTTGACTACATGTTCCAACACTCCCCCTCACTCGAAGCATGGCTTGCCAAACCAAGTTGATGAGTGACCAGTGGGGGCAACTCTTCTTGTGAGGGTGCAAAGGGGAAGAGTGGAAAGCTCTAGGCAGGGCCTAGGCTCATCCCAAGGGGTTGTGAGTCAGAAGGAGACAGAGAAGAGGACCTAGAGGACAAAGGAGGACTTTTCTTAATGATCAGGGAAGTGTAGCAATGAAGAACTTGAAAGTCTGCCTTGAAAAGACTGCAGGGGGAAAGCCCTGAGAGACTGGGGACTTGAAGGGCAGCAATAGTAGACTCTGGTAGGCAATAGGGAAACTTTTGTAGATGTAGGGGGACTGAAATTAGGAACTGGCAGTGATTTTCTAGTGCAGGAAAAGCTTGAGGACAGCAAATAGATGATAAGACAGGCTTTTGAGACTCAAGGAATGCTCCAAAGACTTGAAGATACTCTGGAACTCAACTCTGGGGACTCAAGGAACTCTCAGAAACACACACTGTGATGCCAAAAGGTGGGTGGTTTATTTTTCTAAGTACATCAGACTTTTGTATCATAGAGATGGTGGTAACTAAGGTAAAGTTGGAAAATATCAGATCTGTCATGTGTCAAAGGTAATAAAAGAAAAATATAATGCCAATGCATGGATAATCACATGCACTGCAGTGATGTAGATGAAGATAAAGCAAGAAAAGTCCATAACACAAAGGTAAGAAAAGTAGAAGTGGTATACATATGTATCAACTATTACCACCTGAGCCTTCTCAACCTTGTCGAGCCTGGCCTAGGCAACCAGTTATCCAAGAAGTTGGCTTTTGGGCCACAATGATGTATCTGCATGACAGCACCTTTTATCTCTTTTGTCTGTTTCTTACTGTAGTCACTGCCACTGTGGTTCTCACCATGTGGGAAATCATAGGTGCTGTGCATCATGGCTGGAACCTGTGGTGAGAGCTCTGCCACCTTTTGCAGTAACTCGACAGACTCTCTTCTGCACATGTACACATTTACTTGTTTACTTCTTCATGCTGTGCTTTGTATCATAGTCAGTTGCACAGTCAGTGGCTGCACTTAACCCACCTACCCTTCCCCTTTAGGTTATGGTGTTGTCACTATGCCTTACATCATAGATCCACCATTGTAGTATATAGTGCAACTGAGGATGTCTCTAGTCCTCAGTTTGAGTCTACTCATTGACTCACTATAACTTTTGTCTGGCTGTTTCAGTCTCATGAAAAGGAGTCATCATCACTGTCTTAGTGGTTGAATGACACTTGAGTCTAACATATGACAAACCCATTGCATGTATGGAGTACACTATGAGCCATCCCTGTCTTAGGGTTTGTGTTCACATAGTTCCACTTTGGGTCACCTTTGTCTGTCTTAGGCATTTCAGTTTGCTGGGCATAACATCAACCATAAACAAAGTATTATGTAAGATATTACTGGTGCAAACACATAAGACAGGGGGACCATGTCAACACCCACTCAATGGTGAATATCTCAACTAATAAAAACACCCATGCCCCCAGAAAAATGAACATGTTTCTCCCTTGAGAGTCCTTTTGTAAGAATGTCTGCCACTTGCTCATTGGTAGACAGGTACATCACAGAAACATCACCTGACTTGATATTCTCTCAAATGAAGTGATGGCAAATAGAGATATGTTTCATATGGTCATGAACCATAGCATTACTCACAAGAGAAATTGCAGATTGGTTATCCACATGAAGGGGAGTAGGATTAGTTCATGTGACTAAGTCTATTTCTCCAAGCAAGGTGTGGACCCAGATAGCCTCTTTAGCAGCAGCAGAAATGGCCATATATTCAGCCTCAGTACTCAAAAGAGCCACTGAAGTTTGTTTCTTCAATGACCAGCTTACTGCACCACCACAGAAGGTAAATGTGTGGCCAGTAATAGAGTGACAATCATTTATATCAGCTGCCCAGTCTGCATCAACATATCCAACAGGGACAGTTTCAGATGCAGTGGTATACCTGAGATGAGAGTCAACAGTACCATGGAGATAGTGATCAACCTGTTTAAGGGCTATCATATGTTTTTCACCTGGAGCAGCAGCATGTCTGCTCAAGGCACCCACTGCAAAGGCAATGTCAGGATGAGTAGCTAACATAGCATACATCAGTGCCCCAAGAGCACTCTGATAATGTGTGAGACCAGTCTTGGGCTTTTCTAGTTTCTTGAGCTTAAGGTTCTGCTTGATAGGAGTACCAACAGGATGTCCATCCTGCATGCCAAAATGCTGCAGAATTGTCTCAATATACCATTTCTGCAAGAGCTCAATAGTGCTCTTATCATGGTCTCAGATAATTTCCATTCCTAATACCCAATGAGCCTCTCCAAGATTAGAGGACTCATATTCTGCAGAGAGCTGAGCTTTGAGTTGCTCAATAGCCTCTTGGCTCTTTGACAAGATCAACTTGTCATCTACATAGATGACCACAATTATGAGCATGCCATCTTCAACCTTATAGAATAAACTATGGTCAGCATTACTCTGAGTGAATCTGAGAGCTTCAAAAACATCTCTCAAATGAGTATACCAAGCCTTTAGGGCTTGTTTCAGTCCATAGAGAGCATGATACAGGCACCAGACAGTGTCTGATGAGTCATGAAAAACAGGGGGGGTAATGACTGAAAATTCTGGCCAGACCAGGGATTGAACCTGAGTCCTCCCACTAGTACTGGGGTGCCTTACCACTAGGCTACCTGACCATTCCTACCCTGTCTAGAGTGTGGATTCTCATCCCAACAGGGGGGACATAGATAAATCTCCTCATCAAGCCTGCCATTTAGGGATGCAGACTTGACATCCATTTGATGTATCTTGAGGTCATTCTTAGCAGCAAGCACAAGCAAGATTCAAATGGTTGTAAACTTCACTACAGGGGCAAATGTCTCAGTATAATCCACCCCATGCACCTGAGTGAATCCCTTTGTAACAAGACAAGCCTTATATTTCTCTATCTCACCTGTTGGTCCCCTCTTGATTTTATACACCCATTTCAAGTCTATGATTTTTCTACCATGAGGCTGCTCAATGGCCTCATACAAATCAAGCCTCTCAAACATTGAGAGTTCCTTGGCCATTGCTGAGTACCAGCAATCACCATCTGTGCAACCCACAGCCTCCTCAAAGGTAGTTGGCTTGTTGTCACATGCAGAGCTTGCTTTGTACATGTTGCGTTGTGGCACACTTGAGTCACAGTCACTGTGTGACTTGTTTGTGGCTGCCATAGACCAGCATACCAATGAGATGGCCAAGCACTGGTGGATCACCAAAGAAAACCAGCACATGCAGAGACAGTTCAACAACTGTCTCTATGACCTTCTTCAAGAAACAGAGTATCATCAGGTGGGGGGGTTCAAGGAGTTGAGTGAGGAGATCACCAGCAAAGAGTCCAGTGATGAAGAGACTGATGACAATGCTGAAGGGGAGGTGGAGGAAAGACCAGAGAGTGATCCAGAGGTGTGAGTACTAGGCCAGGAGCTGGTACCTGTAAACATGAAAGTTTTGTTTTTGTCTTTTGTTTTGTTCTTGTGGTTCTCTTTGCTTGTTTTTTGTCTCACACAGGAGTACCATAAAGTGAAGGCCAAGAACTGGTAAACAAAAAGCCAGGAGTTCAGAAGCCAAAAGTAATGTACAGTAGACTATCTCATAATGCATAATGTCAGGACCCAGAATTTCTTATGCACCATGAGATTTATGCACTAGTGAAATGTCACACTTCATGACTGTATGTGACATGCATGTGACTTTATTAGGAGTGTGATGTTTTTACAACAGCTTCATGTCTACATGTTGGAAGAATGAATTATAGTAGTCTGCTTGGAATTAAGGAGTGCATCTTGCTGTAGGTAACCATGGGACAGTTTGTTGAAAATTTGGCTACTGTATCACTACTGGCCAGGCATGGTGAGTAAGGCACTTGTCATTCACAATAACAGCCAAGGTACTGTGTCTAAGTATGTGAGGTTTGTAGCTGTAAAGTAGAGTTGGCAGTCTCCAACTGTAGTACAGCAAGGACACAGACAATTATAAATCCAAACACAGTCAAAGATCATCAGCAAAAGTGGCCAAACCTAGCTAGATCTAGTAAGCCTCAGAGGAACCCAGTGATTCTAGCAACACCTAGCTAGTCATTGCAAGGTCATGCTAGATCTAGCAGAATTGAATGAGAGTTGAACACACACCATGTTAGACCTTACAAGGCCTAACAGGAAAGTGGAGGGTCTAGCAAGACCTAGCAAGACCTAGTTCATCTACTGCACAATACAGAATCTATTAGTACAAGAGAACAAGCTACTAGTGCAAAGTGACTTAGAAAATTTTTGGCCTTTCCAGTGCTTCCTGAGAATTTCAATCTCAGTGTCAACTTAGTGTTATCCCCCTTTCGTGTCTCTTCTCCTAACTCCCACCATCTGAAATGTCTCCACCTTTGATTGAGTTGCAAGGATGAACTGGTAAAGGTTAAAGCTGGTGAATTAAGAGATATACATGTCTGGCTAAGTCAATTTGTGCACATATAGCCTTATCTCTAACTTCCTGTGTCCACATCACTACCAGCATGAGTAACCTGACCTTGTCAACATGACAAGTCTATTATGAACAAGAAAGTCCACTGCAAGACCATTTTCAGTTCTCCACCAGGGTCATACAAGTCAGTTTGCATCATCTTGGATGCATGCAGTGATCATATGGCCATTCATACTCTAGATAGGTCTCTTCTATGTTGGGGAGTGTTGGCATGTGACCTGACCCTGCTCTCACAGTCATAGCATCCTTGATTTGGGTGGTTTGGTTGATCCATGGATTCTGCAGACTGGGGAATTCAGTATGAAGTCCAGGAGGATCAGGTATGTCATGAATTGATCCAATTTTGTTTGTGATTCAAATGGGTGTTCTCAGGGTTAATATAACCTGTCACAGGTATTGTTGCCTCACAATTGTGTTCAGGTATGTCCAGCACACTTTGGCTTGTCAACAATAATGAACAGATTACACATATCCAGTACATTGCCAGGCTGGTGCATGCAGATGTTTGATGTCTCCAGGTCTATGCCCTCAGACTTTTCTCTTCACATTGTAACCTCACCATCTGTGCACTGATTTGTTTTATCAGGCACTTTGAATGCATGCACTCATCCAGGCATTCAGGATCCATTGTCCTAGCCTCAACTACTAGTAGGTAGACTCACCAGTCACCAGTTATCGAAGCCTCCACATGTTGCATGTCTATTCCCCCAGTCTCACATTTCGCTCATGAAGTAACCCTGCCAGTATTCTATGAAGAAGAGCAATGACACCTCAATTAAGTATCAGACTGCATCATATGCTTTCAAACATTTTCCAGTTTTTGTGTGTCTGCATTCCATAACTGTGATTGTTGTATATTGCAAGCATTAATACAAATTGTGATGTAACATGAAATTGGGACTGGCATGATCTAGCAAGGAAAATGGAAGCTGGCAAAGTGCAAGTTTTGAGCACTGCATGTGACATGTACAAGGTCTTGCAAGCTGATGCAAGGCCTTGCTGGACAAATATACCTATTTAGATGTAGCAAGAATGACAGGTTGCTTGCAAGATACTGCAGCACTTGCTAGAGAGTATATTTCCAGGCAAGCGCTGCAATATCTAGCACTCCTTGCACGCCTTGCTAGGTCTTACTAGGTCTAGCTAGGTGTGGCCACTTTTGCTGATGATGCTTCAGTAAATCAAATGTAGCTTGTGAATCCAATCTGTAAACCATAAGCATGTCCAACTTGAAGTTCAAGCTGCTGCCAACAAGTGTTTCTGTGTGGGAGATATCCCACTATTAGGCTCACATTCATCATCCAACCCTCAAACTCAAGCAGACTTCTTCTTCAGTGGGCTCGAGAAAATGATCTGGTGCCCCCCAACACACTAAAAGACCTATCTCATAATGCATAATGGCAGTGCAGCTCAATGCATTATGCAATATGCAATATTAGTGTGATTTACCACTGTCCCACAGTGGGACCAGCCATTTTCAATGCATTATGAGATAGTCTACTGTAGTCATAAATAATGTAGTGCCAAAGGAAAAGTTAGCAAAAAAAGGGGGTACAAAGTGTGTTACCAGTACTTGACAAAGTACACCAGAACAGAAGGGTATCTACTGGTACTTGTAGCCAGTACTGGGACATTGATTATCTACTGGGATACAAGGGTAAGTATCAAACACAAAGTAGGCAAAAAATGTTACAAGGGTTCTATCCACATAGGCACTATCCCCCTCTTAGGTAGCAAGCCCACAAAGTACAGTGGGGGCTGGCACAAAGGTCTGGAGGTGCTGGAAAAGGGTGACAGTGGGGACATGAACAGAACCTTCAAGTACCAAGAGGGTACTGAAGTCAGGAGTCAAAGGCTGGGGGGTCTGGGGGTCAGAGTATGGCAGTGAGTGCTGGTCAGAGTTGTGGGGCACTGGAGGAAACTGGAGTTGTTGTTCTGGTGGGTGTGTGCAAAAAGGAGAAGTCCAGGGGTCCCAACCAGGGTGAGACAATGACAAGGACAAAGCAGATGATAATGACTGCTGCTGCATACCCAAAGAATGGGTGGGAATAGGGGTCTGAATGAAGAGTTTGCTCAATTAGAGCCACCTCTCTCCTCTGCTGACAAGTTAAGGGCAATGCTGGCCCAGGACAAAAACATTGGAGGAAGGCTGGGGCAGGATGATGAGGGAGACATGGGGGAACATAGTTGTTAGGGAAAGATGACATTAAGATGATGTAGAATGGAGGGTGATGTTACTTTGATAGTGAAAAGGTGGTTCAGAGGTCTCTGAGTGGAGGAAACATGTTGCTTAATGTTTTAATTAGAGAGACAATTTCTCAAGGGAAGGTTGTTTTCACAAGTTGCCTAAAGGGGTAAAGCAGGGAAGCGAGTGCTTGTGACCATGAAGTCCAAGGAACACCTATCTGAGAAAGTCCAGAGTGGTGCTAAGCTGGAAAGTGAAGTCCAGACTGGAACAATGAGTGCCAGTTCTTGTACTTCTGGAAAAGAAAACATCTGGAGAGGGCAGAGTTATAACAGAAGGAAAGAGGGTGGTTGGTACACCAGGTTTGACCAGCAAGGCAGCCCTTGGAGGTCCAGGGTGAACCACCAGAGCATAGATCAACAATGGGTTGGTAGGTCCTCAATCCATGAAGGCTGGTTTTGGAAGGGATACTGAACACTGGAGGGGTGAAGCTGGAACTGCAAGAAAAGTAAGAGTCAGAGGTGACCAGCAGGTCAGAGTGTAGGATGGAGTGCTCCAAAGAGTGAGAGAGTTGAAAGCTGGGGTTACCAGTACTAAGATGTCAATGATGGGTTGGCATTCTGTGGGCATAGGCCAGAACAGGTACTACTCCAATCCCAATTGATCAGTGGATCATGTAGGGGGAGCCAGTGACTTCCTAGTACCAATGCTTTAGAACCCAATGAAAACTACAGATTGTTACTGGAGGTAACCCTGCTGGGTAAAAAGTTATAGATGCTTTGCAAGACCAGGGACAGAACCCTCTTCCAGAGTGGACCACATTGGTTTGGAGGAACAAAAGCAAGTCCAGCAGTTGTCCAGAACCAGGACACTCCTAGGGAGTTGGACTGGAGTTTCACAAGACTATCCTCAGAGCCTTCTCAGGGGCCAATTAGATAATCAGGGACAGGGGGTGACTCAGAAAGGTTGGTGAGTCAACCATTGGACAAGCTAGGAAAGTCCAGTGACTCTAGCAGAGAGGTGGAGCAGGGGTTGATGGACAGGCACCAGGCCACAGTCTGGAGGGGTAGAGACAGAGTGTTGGATGTGACCACAAGGACAATAGTGGACCTATCCAAGTGGGAGCAATAATAGACAGTTAGAACCATGTTCTGAGGGCTAGGTCCAGACCAGAAAATCAAGTACTGGCATAGTTCTGGTAAGAGTATCATGGGTTCTGGGACCTATGGAGTAGGCACAACACCCATGTTGGCCTCAGCTCATGAACTGACTAGACAAGAGGTAGACAGCAGTTACTGGGTGCTTGGATGTTCAGGTTGATATTATTGCTAAGTAGCTCAGAAGCATGCAGATTATATACCTAAGTGCCAGAAGTACCAATAATGGAGTACCAGTAGTCTTGGTAATCCATAGTACTAAAGCTATGTACTGAATGATTAATCAACCATCCAGGAGGCCAAAAGCTGGACCCACTGGTGGCTGACACATCTACTGCAGAACAGGAGACTAGGCCAAAGTAAGCCTTACAAACCTATTTACAGAACAAGGCAAAGGCAGTGGGCTGGAGTCTGAACTCTGTAGAAAGATCATCTATCAGAAGCAGTACCAATTAGTAAAGTGTGATAGCCAGAAGTTGCACAGTCATGAGAGCTGGAACTTTTGAGGCCAAAGGTCTTGATCCATCCATGGTGCATGAAGCAAAATCCCACTCAGACTGGTCAAAATGGCAGGATGCCATAGCTGTGGAGCTGAAAAGTCCTGACAATGCACACATGGCACTGCCACCAACTGTTGGCGGTCTGTTAGGTGTCAGGGCCATAGGATCTTGCACTCCCCCCCTCAAGTGTTTCCCTCCCATTAGCTAGGCTTCTGAAGGAGGTGGGGAGGATGGAGGGACATCCTCTCTTACTAGGGCAGGGAGATTTGCTGAAATCCTGTCCTGTATGTGATCTGGGAGTGTAGAATACAGTAGGGAGTACTGTAGCTGTTGCAATTTTGAAAGAACAAGAGATGACATTGGCAGGAAGACAGTACAGGAGCAGGGGAGGAAGAATCCATAGGCTTCTTTGACTGGGATGACAGAGACAACTACATGAGACCTTTCAAGCCTGATCACAGACTTGAGACAACCAAAGAACATCCTCCTAGATGTCATGCTGACAAGGAGAACATGCTGTCCTAGATGGACCAGCTGGGAGGGAGTGGACAAGGACAGGATGTGCCAGGAAGCTTCTGAACAGAAACTAGTAGGAATGCCTGCAAGATATGCATAGCCATTCTCCTTGGCAAAAGATCTGAGTGATGGGATTGTCATGGAGGCAGCCATTTTGATGTGATAGGCAAGATGGGCATTTGTTGGCAGAAATACTGTGGAAAATCATGGAGTGTGAGGATCATTTCCAAATTTGGCAGGTAGGATGGCATGGGAACAAGGTATATCTGAGCATGGGAACAGTGTTGGTACCATGTGAAATGGCAGAGATATTCAAAAAACCAGAATGCCATAAATGAGCACTTAACATTTTCAACCAGTGTTTAAACATTTTTTGCTTCAATGGCAAGGGGACACTCTTCTTAACTTGATCCTACCACACTTTTCCTACTATTATTGTCATCTTCATCCCAGAGGATCTCTTCTTGTGCAAGGGATGACTGCTGGGCAGCCAGCAGTCATCTGTTGCATTAGGGTTGTACTCCTGCAGCATTCTTCACTAATCACTTCATCATCTAGGACCATGTTCTCAATGCCAAACACCCTTGGTGTGTGACACCATGTGATAGTTTTATTGGTCCTTGGCTGGGATACTCTCTCAATGATTAGTCAAGGATTTGAATTAGTCTTGCATATGAGAAGTGTGGACAAAGTAGCAAAAAGCTAAGGAGATACAGCAAGTCCCTATGTGTATATATACCCTGAGGATCTGTTTGGTGGTGTGGTGGTATAAATCAACCATTGCTACCAGAACAGGGAAAGTGAGTCAGAGTAGATAGGGCACAAGCTGTGCACTGAGTCAGAATGACTAGGGCATGACTGTGGACTCCATGTAAGTAAGGAGAGGGACACATATGAGACATCTGGTCAAGAGTTGCTTGATGTGATGATCATATAGTCCAAATCCAGAAAGATGACTCAATGCAGGAGAAGTAGAAGTGATAGCCATGCCAAAGAAGTCCAATCAAGGACAGGAAGTATCATAAAGGGAGATCAAGGGAAAGTCTGTCCAAAAGGGGAAGCATAATGAGTAAGCATTGTGAGACATGTCTCAAGTACAAGTTAAAAGTGAAGGATTAAGTTTCATATCATTTAAAGTACTGTCATTAGTCTGAACATTGGCAAAAATGAAAAGTTTACTTGATCATGCAGTCATGGCCCAAACATTGATGTGATTTTTAAGTACAGGAACTGACAAAACACATGTGAAGACTTAGAGTTTAGTCTCCACATTTGAGCTGCAAGAATCCTATTGTTTTCATGGTTGCCTAAACAATGGCATGAACTTGAAATTTTGACCAGAATAGAGACAGCTTCATTTTTCAAATTAAAACAGGAGTGGAATATGCTATCTACAACTCTAAGTTTCATCCAGGTCAAAACTAATTGCCTGCTCATTCCCTGGTTATTGGCCACTTGTCACCCTGATCAATTTGCACATTGAATTGAATCCACCCCCACTGTCATCCAAGAAGTTCTCATCTGTAGCAGCACACAACTAGGTTCCAACCTGCAGAGTTACTGATAATGACAGCATTAGAGGGGTTGTGTCCCATGGCACCAATGAGGTGCCAAGTACTGTAAACCATATGACATTCCCTAAGATTGTGTAGGAAGAATGTAGCCCACCAAGGTGGTGATCAGCCAACTAGGAGTTGTGTGCAACTCAACATGCACTCTAAGGCAGAAAATTGTGTTGATACATACATATGTATCCACCCTGACTAGTCTTTGCCTGTAGTAGTTGAATGAAATTGTCAGGCAGTGCTTATCTTATTAATGGTTAAAGATGAAACATGCATAAGCCCTGGATCTCTACAGGTCATATGGTATACTCTTCCCCTGGTTACT
The DNA here is from genome assembly GCA_024613145.1 of Pisolithus marmoratus. Taxonomy (NCBI): domain Eukaryota; kingdom Fungi; phylum Basidiomycota; class Agaricomycetes; order Boletales; family Pisolithaceae; genus Pisolithus; species Pisolithus marmoratus. The sequence continues at coordinate 56,465 of JANFAE010000391.1, forward strand.
GAAGGTTTTGCTTGATGTGGCACACAATCATTTAAAAGCCATTGTTGTCTCTGCCTGCTGCTAACATGCATTCAATGTCTGAGTGAGGGGTGGCTGTAGAATTCTGTGTCACATTTGGATAGAACTGTATGACATTTGTACTGTTGTTTTACTGTTGGACTTTTGGTTGATAGTCTACAATCAACTTGGCACATACTGCTGTTACCCTGATCATCACCACACATGGCCCACCCCACAAAGTCAGGCTCACACCTGTCAAGGCATACCATGACTGTCATTAGGTCTAGACCAGTGCCAGTAGTACATTACAAAGTAAGTTAGTGGAAAAAGAAGAAGGCACTCAGAGACAACTTTTTATGCTGAGTTCACTGGGTATTCTAGCATGTTTGTAGCCTGTAGCCATGGAGTAGGTTGAGATTTGGAAAAACTGTAAATGGAGACATACCAGGATTAGGTTTTGACAAGTTTCATCCAAGGGAATGGATCTTTTGAGATCTTGAGTGACTCCCTCTGAAGTTTGGTAAGTTGTGAGATCCACATGTCATCATACAATGCCATGGGCAAACCCATTAATAGGACTCAAGAAGAGTTTGGGTTATCAAGTGCACACTTCCTGGGGAGAAGTTTCACGCCTTGTGAGCAAAAGATGTCCTTGTTGACAACCCACTGGAGATCTACAATCTCTAGCTCCTTGTTGATATTCTTCTGCCACTCCAAATTTTTCACTTGGAGTACATTCTCAATGCCACTTCCACAGAACTCTCCTCTGAACTCATACTGTGCTCACCCAAAGTCTTGATGAGTCATTGAAGCCACTTCCAGCTTCATAGACCATCACCAGGGTCTTCTGATTTCATTGTGACAATGTCATTTTCCTGTGATGGTATTTCTATGCAAATATCAATTTAGTAAAGATATGTATATGTATATTACTTTAGTGCGAGGTTTTATTGCTTAGTCAGCTTTTTTATTTATTACCAGGCATGTACTTAGTTCTTTTTTTAAATAGAGCCCTAACCCATGGCTTGCCACAGCATGAGACCACTGACAGAAAAGACTGTGCTTCATATGATTGACACAAATATATTACAAATCATAGATTGCAGTCATCACATGTCACAGTATATATCAGAGATGATATTATGGGCTACATAATGGTACACATTGTAAGAATCTGTTTAAAGGGAGTAATGTCAATAGTGATGGAGCATGATACTGTATACAACCCAAATTCACTTACCAATTCAACTCCAGACCATTGAGTACTTGCTGGAACACCACATTAAGTATGTTTGAACCCTGATATGTCACAAATTTTATTCACACCATTATCATGGTGGCACATTGTAAGTGATATGTAATGAGGCACCTGCCATTATAATGGACAGTTTTGGTCAGATTGCATCAAATATGTGATAATTTATGTAACAATCAGGCTTAAAGTGAATAGTATTGACTGTAGAATTTCCTTTTCTAGAGTCATTCCCTATTTTTGGGTGCCATTAGCATGCATTATAGTGCAGGTGTGAATTTGTGTCCTTAATAGGTATTATATGTATGCCATTACCACATGTGCAACTTTTTTGGAACAAATACCCAGGAGGAAAGAGGACTTTTATTGCTGGACTAATTGTCCTTGTGACTCTGTGCCCAGTTTTTGGTTGGTCATCTCTTTTGCCAGTGATGCCACTGGTCACCTGTTTGTCCTGCTCCTGGTGTTGGTTATTGCAACACTGCTTTTCTCTATTTGGGATATGGTTTGTTTGGTGACTCATCTGCATCTCATATCTAAGGTTGTGGCTATGTACATTTCACTTTCACTTGCCTTGGTTGCTGCTTGTATGATAACTGGAAAGCAGATGAGAGGCTGCTTACTTGTAGCCTTTCCTAGTAGGGCTCCAGATCTCAATCTTGAGCCCTTACTCCCCATGAGCAAAAGTACATATAGTCTGCTTGTCTGACAAACTTTAATCCAATTCAGTTGAAGTCTTGGCACTCTATTCAGTTGCCTAATATCAGGCATCCCCACTGTCTGAATGGCCTGAGTCATCTGATGCAGACTGCTTCAGACAAAGCAGACTACTTGTAGTTTTGCTGATGGGCCTTCTGTTTGGACTTCCTCTCATACATGTGCTTCCTGTGTTTTGGACATTACAATTGAACTTGGGAATCTCATGCTACCATATATATAGGGGGTAGTTTACAATGATGTACTTCAGTTTCAATATACTCTAAAACTTGATCACATCAGGAAAAACTGACACTGCCATTTTTCCCTCTTTACCACTATACATTGCTATATTCCTATTTATTACTATACATGCCATAGAGATGACTATAGGATCTATGGCACCTCAACCATCCCCCCTCAAATATAGTGACATATAGACACATATAGATAAAATGGAGGATAAATAGTGAAATAGAGCCACAATGTTGTCACTCCAAGCCTTGCCTACTTTTCCCTTTTTGCTTTTCTTGCTTCTTTTAGTTCACACTTTTTATGAAGGAAACAACAAATTCATTTAGCACAATATCTACAATACATACACATGATTCTACTTGGTAATAAATCAATGTATGAGATGGATGGTAAGAGGGAGAGATGGATGGGGGAGGGGGAATGGGCATCAGCATCTGGACTGGAGAAGGGGAGGGGGGGAATTACCTTGAAGGAGGGTTGGGGTGGTGGTGGTTGGTGCTAGAGGAGCTAGATGGGAGGAGGGGTGAGAGAGGGAGGGCCAGAGAGGGGTGGGGCTTACCCACCAGTCATTGCAGATGTTACTGTTCTGGGTGGGCTGTTTGTTAGGGGTGCACTGAATATGGTGCTTATTATCAATCACAGGCATGTGGTACTCTGGTATCACATGCCTAGCAGCTCATCATATATATGATGTTTTGGAAATTTTACATATGTAGAGAAGTCTTTTGTCTTTACATATCATATCTTTGCAAATACCAAATGGTATGGTTCGCAGGTGTGATCTTAAGATGAAAGGTATCCAACCCTTACAATTTTTTGAACTGCATAATCAAGTATTTGCGATATGAGTCACACAGCTACTTGTGCATATGCATGTGCTGTAAAATCAGGAATGATGAAGACACTGGATGGCAGAGGTGATCCCCTGCCTGATGAAAATAATTGTCACATCCCAGAAGGACCCCCCAAGGTCCAAAAGGATAATAAAAAGACCAAGAAGAAGGGAAAAGCCCTTCAACCTGACAACACCCAAGAGGACACAAGTGCAAATCAGCCAGGAGCTGCAGCGCCCATGCCAGGAGGGCTAAGGCTGTCAACAAAATTGGGGAGTAGTACTGACCAGGGTACAAAGGATGCAACAGAGAAAAAGGACAACTCATTGAGTCCTCTAACTCCTCAACAGACAGAGAATAATATCTCATGGTTATCACCAGAGCCTGCACCCTCATGAGGGAATGAGTCCCCTCCTCTAGTGATCTATACTGAAGGCAACAAGCCTTCCATGAGAGGGACAAATGAGGGAGACCTCCCAATTGACCCACATGTGGTGGTCAAAATCATGAATGAATTCCTCCTAAATGTTGAATGACAGTGGCTGGATTATGGGTATGGCCCTGAGGAGTTTCACAATCATGGGGTAAACCCTGGACAGCACCATGCCAAAGCAATAGCATGTATTAGGTGTATGCTGGCAAGGAGGAACAGTGATGATCACACCAGCAGAGCTGGTAGGCCAAATACCGAAATATGGGTAAAGAAGGAGGAACTCACACCTCAATTACAGCAGGAAGGGCCTGCCAGGAGGGGAAACCCTCCAAATAGAAGTTCTAACATGCCAGAAAGGGCAGACTACAACAGAAGGGGATTCACCCCTGACATGCCAAATCACCCAGCATACTTTTCAAGGCACAATTCAGATATAATAAGACAGATATTTGGCACCCAATGAGGGACTGCCATCCTCCATCAAATGGCAAGAGACCATGCCATAGCAGTGGCAAATGAGACTGCAAAGGAAGGGGAATACCCTTCTGGAGGAAACAGAAGGCAGGGAGAAAGGAACAGACCTCCTGGCCAAAGCCCATATGGAGGGAATCCTCCTGACAATAATGATCAAGGGGACAATCCTTGAGGATACTACAGAGGCAGACCCCCCAGTGGAGGATTCCCTGGAGGCAGTCCTCCTGGGGGTGGACCTCCTGGAGGTGACAACCCCAATGATGATGAAGATGATGATATAGATATCATTGGTGGGAACATTCCCCAAGTTGGTGGTTGCCCTGTGATACAGGGTAATCGACCTAACTATCTAAGGGGATATACCCCAGGAACTACAAGATATATGGAATTTATGCAGAACAAATATACTCAATGTATCTGGGAACAAGTCAGTTTACTGATGGGCCAAGTTGGGCCAGAGGTGAAAGCTATGAGCCCACTGAAGCCTGGAAAGTATGGAGGCCAGGATGACCTGGAAAAATTTGATGACTGGCTAGGCCAGATATTGAAGTACTTCTGTACATTTAAGATTATGGGACCAGATTGCAATGAGGATCATGTGCTGTACACCAGATTATTTTTGGAGGGACTGGCCTCCCAATGGTATGACCAAGAGGTCAAATCACCAAACTGACAAGTTCATCAATGGTCCTTCAAAGACATAATATGTGGGTTATTCAAAAGATTTGTCCATGAAGCATCAGTGCAAAATGCCACCAACAAGTATGATCAAACAAGGTATGAGCATGACAAAGGAGCTCTGGCATTTTATAATGACCTTAAATGTCATGCACACCAAATGGTGCAACCTCCCAATGACTACTTGTTCAGGAGGAAGTTTTTGCAGGGATTACCACATTCAATAATAAAAGCAATATATGAGGCTCACAGAATATCCACTGAGCACTCCACAATTGAAGAGATACTTGAAGAAGTATGGTGCATGGAAATGGTGCAGAAAGCAATCAATCAACATATGAGGGTGAGCCATGCTGGCTCTGGAGGGAAAACCTCCCAGGGACAAAGTGGTTCACACCCACACAGAAATAAGAGCACCACAGGCTCAACTATGAACAATAAGTTCAAGTACTTCAAGAGGGGGAATACACTTTATCATCAAAAGACCAAAGCACTGGCTATGAAAGACAAGGTGGGCAATACCACCACAATGATAGGGGTAACAAACCCTGACTGCAAGAGCAAGGAAACTCACAAGTGAAGGGGAATCAACCCCAAAAATTCATGCCAGGAATAACATGCTATAACTGTTCAGAGGAGGGTCATATGGCCCCAAACTGTCCTTGCCCCAAAAAGGAGAAGGATAAGGCTGTATCAAGGCTGCAACTATATGCAGTCAATGTCCAGGAGACACAGGAAATGATGGTGTTCCTGAAGAGCAGGAACATGTCAAAACCGATGAAGTTGTAGTTGTTGAGGATAACAACAATGAGGGGAATAATGTGGGAAATGATCCCAATGAGGTGGAAAGTCTCAAAGATGAGGACGTCGACCACAGCTATGAAAACTACTCCAAGTTAGACAATGACGATGAACCCATCATGTACTTAGGTGCAATACATCATGAAGATGAGTCACCTGATGGCAAAGAAATAATATCATGTTCTATGATATGTATGTATCAAAGAGGACAAATCCTCAGAGGGAGCCCTTGTAATGTCTGAAGAATGTAGTTCTCCTGAAATCAACAATGCCAGTGAAAATGAGGACAATGAGACAATGGCAGATGCCAATCTCGAGCAGTGGGAATGGTCCTATCTATATGGTGCAGTCCATGAAGGAAGGTGTGATGAATGTTGACACTGAGTCAACCATGCAGCAGAAGGGCTACTCAACAATGATGATTCACTCATAAGAGCAATAGAATGCCCTGACGACTTTGCTCATTGAGAATATGACAGAGGAGTGGTCGATGGAAGATGTGCTGAAGAGGACACTCCTTCAGATAACACATGGAGGATATGCTCTGTGTTAGAAATGATGGCTTACCATCTTCGATGCAGAGAGGAATACTGAAAGGAGATCCTTGAAAGCCTAATCATAGCTTGCAAAGAAATTCAGCATGTGCATGGAGACTGCACCAACTTGGCCAGACTTGTAGACAACACAATAAATGTGGCTTGTCTACAGGGAGCTATGAGCTCCAGTGTCAAAATATATCCTGACATTGTGATGACAAGCACATCATGGGGGGGATATGGATTGGAGAAGACAGGAGGATAGAGCATCATGCCAACTCCACTGATGACAAAGAGAGCATATGAAATGCATCTCTAAGAGTCATGGATGATCCTATGGACCTCGATGCTGACCAAGACAATGGATCTCAAAACATAGGGGTGAACCCTACTCAGGACCAATGGGTATGGTCATACATCTATGGAGCCATACATGAAAATCAGTGACATCTGGAATGCCAGAGATGTATTGAGCATATAGTGGAAGTGTCACATCCATGACACTTAGGTTAGGGATTACAGTCTAATGGACTATGTTTCTCAGTAGATACCTTCCTTTTCTGAAAGTTTACCCTCATTTGTACTAGTGTCTGTCCAGTAAAACCCTAAAACTCTGGACTCTGGACTTCAGTAGTTGGTATACTCTGGACATAGCCTTTTTGGTACCTTAGTCTAACCCTTGGACTTTTGGGTCATCCAATACTCCAGTACAGCCTACAGGAACATTGTCAATGTTCTGCACTGCCCTCTGGAGTTTCATTACCCAGACATTGCCTTGGAATGTTCTCTGTAGTATATAAGACCTTGTCCATATGTTGTAGGAGCTCAGCTGGAATATCAACTAGATCAGTCTTGAGTCAAACTCCTGTCTACTCTCAGCATACCCATGACTTGTCCAAGGGCACAGCACATAAGCTGAGGCCAATTGGGTGTTGCTCCCTCTGACTCCTCTGGACACTTCCCTGCCTCCTCCACTCCACTACTCCGGAGTTTCCAGGGTTTCCCGCACTTACTCCGGAGTTTCCACACTCACCCTGGGGTTTTCCAGAGTTTGCACCAACTCCTGTTTAGGGTCCAGACCCCTCAAGATATGGTTCTGACAGGAAGCTGCTATTGATGGAAACACATCATTGAATGTAGCCCTGCAGTACCCAGAGCAACTCGCCTTCTGAGAGTTTAATTGAGGATGGGATGAATGTGACTGAGCCCAAATGGAGGGCTATGGACTGAATGTTGATAGACATCAATATGCACTCTGTGCAATGGCTGACCAAATATGGACCAATGAGACTAGTCAACTGCAGACATTGCAGGACATAAACAAACTGAGGAGGATGGTACAAGACCCCAGTGTTATTCACCAGGAGTTAGAAAATAAAATAAACAGGACAGAAAACCATCTGAGGTGACATGCCATGGAAAGCAATGGTATCAGGGTGTACCCTGATGATACCATGATTGAAACACCTCATGGTGACCTGATGATTGTGTGGGACAGTGCTCCCAATGCCTGTGAACTATACATGGCAGTGATGGAAGTCACAAAGAAGGCTGAACCACTGGCCAAAACTATTACTCATGCATTTAGATATGCAATGACTTCTACAGATAATCAAACTGTGGGTTCTTGCCCACAAATAGCACCAGAATTGTGCATGTGCACAACAATAGAGGCAGTGTCAGAACCATATCTCAAGGGGTCTGGACCCTAAACAGGAGTTGGTGCAAACTCTGGAAAACCCCAGGGTGAGTGTGGAAACTCCGGAGTAAGTGTGGGAAACCCTGGAAACTCCAGAGTAAGTGTGGGAAACCCTGGAAACTCCGGAGTAGTGGAGTGGAGGAGGCAGGGAAGTGTCCAGAGGAGTCAGAGGGAGCAACACCCAATTGGCCTCAGCTTATGTGCTGTGCCCTTGGATAAGTCATGGCTATGCTGAGAGTAGACAGGAGTTTGACTCAAGACTGATCTAGTTGATATTCCAGCTGAGCTCCTACAACATATGTACAAGGTCTTATATACTACAGAGAATGTTCTGATGTAGGGAATGGGTTTTCCCTACCAGGAGATTTTGTTTTTATTCCGTGTTTCTCATATTTTAACTTGATTTCCCAGTTAATATATGTTTATTACCTTAGTGCGAGGTTCTCTTGCTCAGTCAGCATTTTTTAAATTACCTAGCCTGTACTTACTTTTCTAAAACAATCAAGTTACAAGTCGTGAGTTTCGAGTTTGAGTTTGAGTTTGAGGAGGTCGAGAGTGGCCTTTCTCTGTGTTCAGACAGTCTCAGACAGCCTTAGATGTCACCAGACAGTATCTCTCTCCAGACTATAGAAGCCCCTCTGGAAGTTCTCCTCCCCTTCAGATATCACTACTCTCCCCCCAGTCTCTATTATCTTTTCCTACACCAAGGCAATGTCTGGGTAATGAAACTCCAGAGGGCAGTCCAGAATGTTGACAACATTCCTGTAGGCTGTACTGGAGTATTGGATGACCTGAAAGTCCAAGGGTTAGACTAAGGTACCGAAAAGGCTATGTCTGGAGTATACTAACTACCTGAAGTCCAGAGTCTGGAGTTTTAGGAGTTTTACCAGACAGGTACCAGTACAAATGAGGGTAAACTTTCAGAAAAGGAAGGTATCTACTGAGAAACATAGTCCATTAGACAGTAATCCCTAACCTAAGTGTCATGGATGTGACAAATTGATTGAAGGAAAAAGAGGAGAGTTGACATCTCAAGGCTCAAGATATGGCCTCAGCCATGGACAGGAGTACTGAGGAATGCCCCTCATGCAAGTGCAGAAGAGGATCCAATGATTCTTGAATCCACAGAGGTCTCGAGAGCCTTGCCAATCACATACAATGATGCACCAAACTTCCTGGATGCCATACAAAAAGGGTATAAGAGTGAGCCTACACTTGCAAAAATATTGGTGCAACCAAAACACCACCCTCAATTCAAAGAGAGGGATGGTCTCTTATACACAAAAAATCATGGAGGAGAGGAGGTGTTATGCCTCCCGCATGCTAAATACAAGGGCGATGATATCATCGCAAGAGTAATTGACCAAGCACATAAAATGCTAGGGCATTTTAGAACCCAACAGACAGCGGATTACATCCACAGGTGGTATTGGTGGCCAAAACTTGGCTGAGAAGTGGACAAATTCTGTTGAACATGTCCCATATGCCAAACTACAAAGACCAACAATCAACAACTGAAGGGTCTACTGCACAGTTTACCTGTGCCACAAAGACCCTGGGGATCCATCACAATGGAATTTGTGGGACCATTCCCACCGTGTAATGGATATGACTACCTTTGGGTAGTCCTATGCTGTCTGACATCAATGATACATCTCATCCTGGTAACTATGACAGTGTGAGTTTCAGAGCTCACAGGAATATTCATTAAAGAAGTAGTCTGCTTACATGGACTACCAGAGACTATTGTCTCAGACAGAGATGTGAAATGCACAGAATGCTGGGGACAAAGCTCCTTATGTCCACAGCATTCCATCCACAGATGGATGGCACATCTGAGCAAGCAATATGAAATGTAGCTCAGATACTATGGGCAATGGTCCAACTGGACCAGAAGGACTGGACATCCAAACTACTGATGATCAAGTTTGCAATCAACTCCAGCATAAGCAGCTTGACAGGGTTTGCACCCTTTGAGCTGAATTATGGGTACATGCCTGCTATGATGCAATGCATCACTGAGGGAGAACCCTTGATTGCACCAGGAGTGAAAACATTTGTGAGACAGGCATTGGAGAACCTGGAAATGGCTCATGATGCCATCATAGAAAGCAGAGTAGCACAGATGTACCATGCTAATAAGAAATGAAGGGAAGGAAATGACCTTCAGGTCAGAGACCTAGTGTATCTCTCGATGAAGAATCTGAATGTCCCAAAGGGATGTGCACAAAAGCTCATGCCAAAGTACATCAGTCTGATGAAGGTGTTGCACCATGATGGTGAGAATGATGTATATATGCTTGACTTACCAGACCAATTGAGCTTGAGGCATATTCACCTGACATTTCACATGGAGCTCCTATGCAGATATGAACAGAATGATGATGTCCTGTTCCCAAGGCATGACACCCAAGCATTCTATGATGTTGGTATGACTGACAAAGAAGAATGGTTAGTAGATGAAATACTTGCCCACCGATGGACAGATAACAGGATTGAATTCTGGTTAAGTGGAACCTAGGAGATTCCACATGGGAACCAGTAGCCCACTGCAAAGATCTTGAGGTCCTAGACAGGTACCTCAAACTCCAAGGCATATGAACAGTATGCCAATTGCCTCGAAAGGCACAAAGTACACCATCAGGAAAAACTGACAGTGCAATATTTGTTATAGACTGGAATAGTGCATCACTATTTGATATATAGTGAACTATAGCACTATTTTAACTATAGATCATGATGTCATAATGAAAGTTGTAGGGCTGGGTCACAGGATCATGGGAATATGCTTACCCCAGTCATATGCCCAAAAGTGGGAGAGAAAATTGCAAAATACAAAAATAAATTGATGTCTCAAAAAATAAATTTCAAAGATGTCATAATGAAAGTTGTAGTACCTGACAAGAGGACCATGGTGGTATGCTTACTTCATCTATTTGTGCAAAAATGGTAGAGATATAGGCAAAATATGATTAGTGTTGTGTAGTGTCCATTTTTATTACCAAAAGTGTAGTGTGCGCTTTTTTGATTTGTTTGGTTGTGTTTGATTAGAAAAGTGTAGTGTAGTGTCCTGACAGCACAATATTTGTCATATACTGAAATAGTGTGCAATTATTGCATATGTATTGAACTATAGCAACATTATAACTATATATTGCCAGTTGCTCTAAATGTTTTCCCATGTGCAATGAATAGTTACAGATCATAAGATTTCTTTTATTTCATTGTTCTTACTTAAAGGAAAGTGTAGTGTAATGTTCGCATTTTTGACTACCAATTAAGGTAGTGTTCTGTAGTCTACACTTTTATTACCAAAAAAGTGTAGTGTATTAAGTGTAGTGTTGTGTAGCTGAGTATATACTAAGTGACTAGGAAATGTGTGGGAAATGATTGATAAGCTAAGACTCGCACTTATATAGACTTGAAGTGCTGCAGTGGCCACTGGTCATGTGACTGTGAGAAGTTGAAATTTTTGCCCATGCATGCATGCACACACAATGGCATCTCCTTTGCCCCACCCCCCACCTCTTCCTACTGCTGTCTCTCCACCAGATGAGCCTCTGTTCCAACAACCAGGTAAGATCCCTGATGAGTCACCCTTCTCCCACTAACACTCCCCTACCTAGAGCCAGCAACAGCCCACCCAGAACAGCAACATCTGCAATGACTGGTGGGTAAGCCCCCCCTCCCTGGCCCTCCCTCTCTGACCCCTCTTCCCATCTAGCTCCTCTAGCACCAACAACCACCACCCCAACCCTCCTTCAAGGTAATTCCCCCCCTCCCCTTCTCCAGTCCAGATGCTGATGCCCATTCACCCTCCCCCCTCTCCCATCCATCCCCCCTCTTACCATCCATATGATACATTGATTTATTACCAAGTAGAATTATGTGTATGTATTGTAGATATTGTACCAAATGAATTTGTTGTCTCCTTCATAAAAAGTGTGAACAACAAGAAGCAAAAAAAGCAAAAATGGCAAGCTTGGGATGACAACATTGTGGCTCTATTTGACTATTTGACCTCCTTTTTCACTATATGTGTCTATATGTGTCTATTTGTCACTATATTTAAGGGGGGATGGTTGTGGTGCCATAGATCCCATAGTTGTCCCTATAGTGTCACAACCATGACACGTGTGTATAGTCCCAGGCCTGAGTCCGAGGACTTCTGGCTCAGTCTAGGCTCTCGGAGGTCCACTGTGGAACTCCACTCCGTGTTTGTTTATAGTTTTGATCTGTTACTTCATTCCATTCCATATTTAGAATGGTTTCTTTCCACCACAGTGTGTCTAACTCTTTTGGTACTTGTAGTCTAACCTTCGGACTCTCGGATTGTCTGATACTCTGGTACAGCCTGTAGGAATGTTGTCAACGTTCTGCACTGCCCTCCGGAGTTTTGGTACCCAGACATTGCCTCAGAATGTTCTCTGTAGTATATAAGACCTTGTACATACATTGTAGCACTTCAGTTCGAATATCGAATAAGATACTCATCAATCTCACTCTGCTCTGACTTCTGGAACTCTGCAAGTTCCAAGTGTACAAATTTGTATGCTACTCCGACCCTCCGGACCTCGCCCCTCCATCTACCTCTGACCTCGGACTTCTTGGAGACCATTGAGAACTGGTCTTGACAGTATATTCAAACTCAAAACTTGCACTGAGTTCACCCACCCACACCCCCAATGACTATGACTACTCGACTTGCACGCTCGTTCGATGGTGGCAGAAGTCACGGAGCAAGCAGCTGTCACGAATATTCACCAGATCAAACTGCTCAGATCGCATTGGCCAGTAAAAGGCACACTCCACCATCTGTTAGCCAATTCCATAGCTTCTCTGCTAGAGGGGATCCAACCCCTACACCTACCCAAAGAGCTGGTCTGTCCAGCAGATGATCAGCATCAGTGCCTCATCATACTCCAGAGTTCGCCAGGAGGATATGAGCCTGGTGGTGATGGCCCAGGAGGTGACGATCCTGGGGATGATAACCCTGGATGATGATGATGGTGACTGAAGACGAAGACGATAATCCATTTGTAGATGCTCCAGATGAACTGGAGCCCCAACTGGTGGTTTTGCACAATCTAGCCGCTGCAGTTGATCGTCTCTTGTGCTCCACCCTGCAACTCAGGAGAGCCATGTCCTCTTCTAGGGCCAAAGTCTGAGAACTGGACACTTTCGATGGAACAGATCTGAAGAAGCTCCGGACCTTCTTGGTCCAGTGCGAGTTATGTTTCCAGGATCGCCCAAAGGCCTTCCGCCAAGATAGAAATAAGGTTATGTTTGCCCAGTCATACCTGAAGGGCATGGCCCTTGAGTGGTTCGAACCAGACCTTCTTAACACCAGAGATCCAGCAGACCATCCCTTGTGGATGGACAGTTGGCTGGACTTCATGGCAGAACTTCAGACTACATTCAGACCACATGACCCCATCGCTGATGCTGAGCACCAACTCGATCATCTTCATATGAAGGAGAACCATCGTGTCAACCGCTATGTGGTTGACTTTAACCGTTTAGCCTCTCAGATCCGAGGCTATGGAGATGGTGCCTTGTGTCATCTATTCTACTCTGGACTTCTGGACCGCATTAAAGACGAACTCAGTAGGGTCGGAAAACCGACCACACTGAATGGCTTGTGTACATTAGCACAGGAAATCGATGCATGCTACTGGGAACATAAGGATGAGGTCACTCGTCAGACCAAGTCTTCGGGAGGAAACTCCGGAACCAGTACCGGTAGCAAGTCCAACCCCAGTAACAAGGGGGACAAGCAGAAGTCTGGCTCTGGAGCTCCGTCCTCTACCACCAGTACCCCAGCCACATCTGGCTCTACTTCGAAATCTTCCAACAATCAGTCAAACTCTGGACAAACCTCCGCCCTTGCAAATAAGCTCGGAAAAGATGGCAAATTGACTCTGGCTGAACGAAAGAGACATTTCGAGCAGAGCCTCTGCATGTTCTGTGGAAACTGCCAGACATAAAGCTAAAGAGTGCCCCAGGTCTACCTCCCATGCAGCCAAGGCCCATGTGGCCACAGTAACCGAGTTGGAACCCAAACCGACTGCCTCCACTGAGGCAAAAAAATAGAGAGCAGCTCTCAGAACTCTGCACAGCCTGGGAGTTGCATTGATACCAACTGTGCACCTGTGGAGGCATGCCTCAACACATCTGCTCTTTCGAATCCAATTTCTTTGAAGCCTTCTGTGACCCTCAACTCTTATGATATTCCGGAAATTTCAGCCTTAATAGACTCAGGGTCAACCCACTGCTTTGTAGATTCCATTTTTGCCAGTATGCACCACCTTTCCACATATTCCGTTCCGTCTCTCGTCCTCCATTTGTTCGACAGTGTGACAACAACATCCATCGATAAGGCCGCTAACCTTTCCATCTGTTTCCCATCTGGAGATGTCACCGATATGACCTTCTATGTAACTCTGCTGGATTCAGAGTGTAAGATCGTTCTCGGACATAACTGGCTCACCCGCTACAATCCATTGATTGATTGGGTATTGGGCAGTATTAAATTCCAGAACCTTGCATCTCGTTTGCCAGTGCCGATGTCACCCTCTGCCTCGGAACTATCTCCGAGAGACTCCAGAGATACCCCCAACAGTTCTCCAAACTCCACTTCACTTACTGTGGTTGACACATCCTCTCCACCTGGCCTTCAAGCACCCAACATCTCACTGATCAACGCAGCAGCTTTTGTGCATGCTTGTAAGTTGGATGGCTCACTCCAGTTCTCCCTCCAAGTGTGACCCCAAGATAATGCCAAACTCCAGGCTGCCACTGTGCAGGATGCACTGGACTTATCGTTGGTACCCTCGGACTATCATGACTTCGCTGACGTGTTTAGTAAAGCAAAAGCATCTATGCTTGCGCCCCACCGAGAGTTTGATCTCAAAATTGAATTAGAGGAAGGAACTACTCCGCCGCTGGGAACCCTCTACTCCCTCTCTCCGGTTGAGCTTACAGCTCTCTGGAGTTTTATCGATGAGAAACTCGCTACTGGCTTTATCTGCCAGACATCCTCTCTGTATGCCGCCCCTGTCCTTTTCATCAAAAAGAAGGATGGGTCTCTTCGCTTGTGTGTTGACTTCAGGGGTCTTAACAAGATCATGACGAAGGATCGCTACCTGCTTCCTCTCATCTCGGACTTACTCGATTCACCTAGTCGAGCTAAGGTCTACACTAAGATTGATCTCCGACATGCCTATCATCTCGTGCACATCGCTGATGGAGATGAGTGGAAAATGGCCTTCCGGACTCGCTACAGATCTTATGAATGGCTCGTGATGCCGTTCGGACTTACCAATGCCCCTGCAGCGTTTCAACGCTTTGTCAACTCCATTTTTGCGGATCTCTTGGATGTTTGCATCGTTGTCTACCTAGACAACATTCTAATTTACTCCGATAGCATCGAAAATCACAAGAAACATGTTTGTGAGGTACTTCGCAGACTCCAGCAACACAGCTTGTATGCCAAACCAGAAAAATGCGAGTTCCACTCAGAGTCTGTAGAATATCTCAGATTCTTCCTATCTCCCCATGGATTGACAATGTCTGAGGACAAGGTTAAGGCCATCCATGACTGGCCCGAACCCCGTAAAGTGAAAGATATCCAGTCCTTCCTCGGCTTTGCCAATTTCTACCGTCGATTTATCTATAACTACTCCGATATTGTGGTGCCCTTGACATGTCTTACCAGAATGAACACCCCCTGGAGTTTCTCTGAGGAGTGTCACCAGTCCTTTAACCAGCTAAAAGAAGCCTTCTTGTCCACTCCTATTCTCACCCACTTCCACCCCAGATTTCTGATAATAGTTGAGACCGATGCCTCAGACTATGCCATCGCTGGCATTCTGTCTGTCACATGCCCAGACAATGAAATACGTCCAGTAGCCTTTTATTCTCAGACCTTGACTGCTCTGGAGTTGAATTACGATACACATGACAAGGAGCTATTAGCAGTATACGAAGCCTTCCGGACTTGGTGCCATTACCTCGAAGGCCCAGCACAACCTATAGACGTCGTTACCAACCACAAAAATCTCGAGTATTTCTCGACTTCTAAGGTTCTCACCAGGTGTCAAGCGCGCTGGTCTGAGTACCTTTCCCAATTCAACATGATTATCTGCTTCCGTCCTGGTAAGCTTGGAGCAAAGCCTGATAGCCTTGACTAGACAATGGGACGTCTACCCCAAAGAGGGGGATAGGGACTACGCTCGAGCTAACCCTCAGAATCTCCGTCCTGTTTTCACCACTGAACAACTGTCGAATTCCCTAAGGGCTACCTACTTGGAAAGCCCAGTACTCTGCACTAGCATGATCATGGATGTTGAACAACTCCATGCCGATATAAAGTCTGCCCTACCCTCGGACCCCCTCAGCCAAATTCATCTCTCTGACTTATCAAACCCTCGTTGGAAACTAGACAATACTGGACTACTACGTCTAGATGGTCATATCTATGTACCAGATGTTGATGACCTTCACCTCCATGTACTCTGTTACAAGCATGATCATCCCCTTGCAGGCCACTTTGGACAAAATCGTACACTCGAGCTCATCTGTCGTGAATATACATGGCCAGGTGTCCGAACCTTCATCAAAGACTACATCAAATCCTGCACTGCCTGTGTGTGTGCCAAAACTCCGAGGCACAAACCGTATGGCATGTTGAAGCAATTACCGATCCCAGAGAGACCCTGGAACTCTATCTCCATGGACTTTATCGAACAGCTTCCAAACTCCAGGCCTCACACCGCCATATTGGTTGTAGTAGATCACCTCTCGAAACAAGCAATCTTCATCCCCACCAATGACACCATCACATCCCCACAACTCGCCCAACTCTTCCTACTCCATGTGTTTTCCAAACACGGAGTTCCTTCCCATGTAACCTCCGACCGAGGTACGGAGTTTGTCTCCCACTTCTTCCAATCACTTGGCAAAGCTCTCGACATGAAGCTTCACACTGCAAGCATTTCACAATTTTTCATACCAAAATATGTTGAAAAAATTGAAAGAAGAGATACTCTTTTATTTGGGCTGTGTTCACAGAAAAAATGCAAATATAATATTTTGTGTTCTTTGTCTTTTCTGTGGAAAAACATGAATTGATGGTAGTGCTGATTAGCTTCTACACTAATGGGTATTACCATCAATCCATGTTTTGTGGCAAGTCATGTGAAGAAAAGAAAATATTATTTTTACCTTTTCTCTTTGAAAAAACCTATCAAAAAAGAGTATCACTTTCTTCAATTTTTTCAGCATGTTTTCTGAAGAAAAATTGTAAAATGGTTGCAGTGATATACAAGTGAGATGTTGAACCTCATGAACCACTGGAGAGGGTTACACCTTGAAGCATGGATTCAGGTCTATGTGCAAGGGGGTTGAAACCTTTGCACAATGTGATCAGTTTTTTGTTGGAGGGTTGGACCTCCAAGAGGGGACTACCCTTGAGCCTACATTGGCCTTGAGTCATCCTCCATTTCCCCCTCCTCAAGGGCATTAGCAGGGATTGGTATGACCACTCCTGCATCACTACCCTCCCCTCTAGCACAGTGGGAAAGGTCATAGAGGGCTGCCAACTTGGCAAACTCCTCAAGAACATATAGGTCCCTCTCTTCGATGGGACATGCCTCATAGGGTGCAATATTTTTGGGGGGAACCCCCAACACACAAGCCTGGAGATCGATCCACTCCAGTGAGTGGTGCTTGCCCACAGGGAGCAGCTTGTTCAAGGCAGCCCTCATCTGATTGATGATCACCTTGGTGTTGGGGTCCTTATCCCCTCCATTGCTAATTATTTGGGCAATGTACTTGTTGCCCACCCTCCATGCCCACTTGAGGGCATCATTGGCATTGTGATATGTGATGCCATTAGCTGCCAGGTATGTGGCAACATCAGCCATAGTGGCCAAATGGGTGAATCCCCCTTCCCAAGGGACAGGGGTACTGACAGCAGGGGCTACCTCAGCCCACTCCAGAAGGGCCCTATACTGACCCTTTACTGTGAGGAGTTTGATCAACTTGTGGAGCCAGATGTTCCAGTCATGGTCTCTCTGAGGGACCAGTGCTAGTTGTTCATAGAGGAGGAATCCTTGTACATCCTGTCATGATGGAGGATTAACCTCTGCCTTGTCATCATCGGGGTGTGAGCTGAAGCCCAAGGCTCCAGGGAACATTCTTGAGAGCTCAGAGCTCTCATCAAAATCATCAGACTGATTCTGATGCTGATGGATAAATTTTACCCAGTCATCGACTGGGGCATAAGCAGACAGAGCCCCATATGGAAGCTTGGGGACAGCCCCTCTTGTCTTTTTTCCAGAGGGGTGAGCCCCTCCTTGCAGTCAAGACAACTCTGGGGGTCTCTGGTACTGACTGGGGGCAGATCCCCCTGATGGCTGTGCTGCAATGTGGTGTGTGAATGGCATGATGGGTGTCAGTTCCTCTGCAGCTGGTGCAGAGGGGACAGGAGGAGCATCCACAATCTGTCCTTGTAAAGTTGGTCGGCTACTGACAGTTTTGGATCTGGAGGGTCCACCCTCCCTTGCCTGCATTCAAGACACTCTCCTTGTCTCTCAGCACCTCTCTTTTCTGATGTGATTTTTGGGAGGCCCAGATGGGTGGCCTCCATTCTTTCAGTGTGAGGTCCATGACCTCATTCATCTCCAACCTGCACCTTTTCCACAGGTTGATATATGTAACTAAACCCTGTGCCATACAGACACAGGGAGCCTTATCCTCAGGCTCATTGTATGCCATTGCATACAGTTTGCAGATTTCCTCTGTGGTGTTATAGAGGATGATGGGGCCCATCATGTCCCTCTCCCATTGGACTGCCTGACCCACTGATCACTTGTGGGCTGGAATGGGAGGGGGGACCCCTTTGTTCATATTTCTGATGACCTTGCTGATCATCTTGTCACCATAGGTGTACAGGTTGTCATTGATCCTCATAAAGAGGACTGACCTGATGCCATCATTGCCTTGTCCAAGGTGAAGTACTCTGTATGGGTACTCAGTCCCATTGAAATTAGGGAACATAGTTCCCTGGATGATCAGCTCATCAATGGTCATAGGGACATCAGTGTAGAGGTTGCTAGGAGTGATTTTGTCCTCCATAGGAGGGCAGGCAGGTTCTACCTGCAGGGGTGAGGGTTGCCTTTGCTTCCCTTTAAGGTTTGCAGGCTGTTCATCCTGCAATGAGGATACAGCAGGTGTTACCTGTGCCCCCCCCTCAAAGAGAAGGTGTTTGCTGGGGGAGCATCCCACACAGATGATGAAGTACCAATGCCAGGTTGGTCATGGTGGGGTATGCCACTGAGGGAGGCAATTCAAGCATGCTTGAAGTCATGAGCAAATTGCTCATCAGAGGTGACAGGGTGTGGGGGAGTGATGGAGAGAATGGAGGAGTGGGGAGCTTCTCCCAGTTTTTTGTGAAGATCCTTGATCTCCACTTGGAGGTCATCATTGACCTCCCAGGCTTTGGTCAATTTCCCTTTGTAGGACTGAATTTGATGATGAAACTCATTGTACAATGTACATCATATAAGGCTGGCTGTGAGGTTGGCCAGCTGGCTCATAGAGGACATGACACCATCCTCATTAAGGGCTATTGCTAGCCCATAGTGTTGTGTGTAGGAGTCACACTCTGAACATGCACCATGATGGTGCAGGAAGGGCATGGTGGGGTGGCATTCCCACCAGTGACGATGGGAGCATTTGCTCCTACAAGAAGTACACTCTGGTGATGGAGAGCATGAGGGGGAATGTGGCCATTTGTGGCCACTACTGACCATGTGTGTACTACACCAGCCAGGGGGAGATGATGAGTGGGGGGCCTTGTCATCAGAATATGCATTGTAATGCATAGGGGATCTGCCATGATCAGATGTAGCAGATCCCATGGAATGGGAGCAGGAATGGGAACAATATGAGCTGTTTGGGCTCAGGGTGTGATGGTGATTGTGTTGGGACATTGTAGACTACTACTAGAATGTGGTGAGCATTAAGAGAGAAGAGGTGATCATACTTGTCTGTTTTCTTTTCTCTTTTTCTTTCTCTTTCCTTTTCATTTCCAAGCTGTTACAGGCTCTACAGGGGGAGGGTGTTAGGGGTGCACCGAATATGGTGCTTATTATCAATCACAGGCATGTGGTACTCTGGTATCACATGCCTGGCAGCTCATCATATATATGATGTTTCAGAAATTTTACATAGAGAAATCTTTTGTCTTTATGTATCATATCTTTGTGAATACCAAATGGTACAGTTCACAGGCATGATCTTAAGATGAAAGGTATCCAACCCTTACACTGTTGCTGGCTCCAGGTGGGGGAGTGTCAGTGGTAGAAGGATGACTCATCAGGGATCTTACCTTGCTGTTGGAACAGAGCCTCATCCAGTGGAGGGACAGTGGTGGGGAGAGGTGGGAGGTGGGGTGAAGGAGATGCAGTTGAGTGTGCATGGATGAAAATTAAATAGTGATGCACTATTTCAGTCTATAACAAATATTGCACTGTTAGGTTTTCCTGATGTGTACTCTGTAGGTACTCATTATGTAAATAATGTCAACTAAAGTTGCTTGCTTTAAACATCATGATTGATAAGCTCAAATGAAGGTTTCTATGATTATTTTTATTTTTTAAGCTGTTGATAGTGTCAATGACAATTTGTTGGTAATGTCTGATAATGAAAGATATTATGATCTACTGTCATATCCATGACACTTAGATTAGGATTACTGACTAGTGGACTATGTTTCTCAGTAGATACCTTCCTTTTCTGAAAGTTTACCCTCATTGGTACTAGAGCCTTTCTGGTAAAACTCCAGAAACTCCTGAAACTCCTGACTCCAGACCTCAGTAGTTACATATACTCTGGACATAGCCTTTTTGGTACTTTTGGTCTAGCCTTCGGACTTTCGGGTTGTCCAAGACTCCAGTACAGCCTGTAGGAACATTGTCAACATTCTGTACTGCCCTCCAGACTTTCATTACCTGGACATTGCCTTGGAACATTCTCTCTAGTATATAAGACCTTGTACATATGTTGTAGGACCTCAGCTGGAATATCAACTAGACCAGTCTTGAGTCAAACTCCTGTCTACTCTCAGCATACCCATGACTTGTCCAAGGGCACAGCACATAAGCTGAGGCCAATTGGGTGTTGCTCCCTCTGACTCCTCTGGATGCTACCCTACCTCCTCTACTACTCTGGAGTTTCTAGGGTTTCCCATGCTCACTCCAGAGTTCCCACACTCACCCTGGGGTTTTTCTGGAGTTTGCACCAACTCCTGTTTAGGGTCCAGACCCCTTGGGGTATGGTTCTGACATCTACTCAACCTTAATGATAACTTTTGTCCCATGCTGCCAAGGCTCCTGGAGATTATAAAGCATGATTAATGTGTGTATCATTATGATATACCTTATAGGGCTTTACAGGGATCACTTTGTTCAAATTCCACTGATGCTGCCAGCATATTCACACATATCCCCCTACAACTTGCAGGCAAGCAGAGTGGCAAAACAGCAGCAATTTGATGTGAGAGAAGCAATGGTGAGGAGTTGCAAGGGAGAGACATTGAGATGGTCAGAGGTTGCCCTGTCAGTATTTTGGGCAGAATGAGTCACTGTTCACAAAGCTACATTGCTATGGCTAGGTCCAATTCTCACTGGGGCTGGTCAGCCAACATCAGCTAGTCCCACCTTTAGGCTGAAATGTACATGTTGGTTGTCCCAGTTTTCAGGACTAAAAGTGACTGGAGGGTCTGATTTTTAACACAAATATATTCTTATATGAATCTACCTATCCTAAATACATGGTTCCATACATTAGAAGTGCAGGAAATGGTGTACTTAAAGCTGTATTTGCTCCAAAAATTAGAACTGTGACACAGTAGTGAGTGTGACCCTGTCCCAAACTGTTTTGCTGATCTGGCATTATTGAGATCTATTACCAGTGAAGTAATACATACATATGTTACATATGGTGGGACTGTGATAAGTGACAACTGTAATCTACAATTTGCAATATATTCACACACGACAAACAGCAGTGTTTTTTCTGCTAGTGGTCTCAACTAGCCATGGCAAGCCACAGGTGGGGCTGGCAATTAGTTGTATGGTCATAACAGATGTCCTTGTTCAAGAGGCACTTAGTTTGAATGATTTGGATAAACTATTCAACCTAAATACTTATATACCTGAAGTAAAATCTCAGGGATGTAATCAGATTCATCACTATATCTGCAATAGTCTCTGTATGATTATTTTACACAGCCTGTCCCCTGTATGCCCAGGTTCCCTGAGGCTTACCACAAAAAGTCTACTCATCCAATCCTAGTACAGGAATTCAATGAAATAAACCCATATCATTCATCCCCCCAACTACAAATTCTATACATGAAAGAATTCCCTTTCTGCAGAGAGTGAGGGATGAGGGTTCATGAGCTAGAACATTTGAGAAAGAAACACTTAAGAAATCAGACCTCTAGTATCCCTTTCTACTTCAACAGTTTTTTTGCTAAATGAAATGCAGACTGAGCATTCAGCATCCACAAAAAGTATATCTTACAAATTTGGTTCCCCTTTGCAATGGCTGCAAGAATGGGGCACAACATTTTCACATTCTCTCCATAATTATGAAATGCTACTTGAATTTGATTTACAACCCTATCTTGGATACCTGAAATCTGATATTGCTCAACCGCCAGTGTCAGATGTGCCTGAACATCCTGAAGAGTTTCCTTCTTGACTTGGAACAAGAAATACAAAGATTCAAAAACAAGGATAGATCCTGTGATCCTCAGCTTCATATGCATTGCACAAGATGATTCCACCAACCAATTCCATGCTCAGCAATATATTTCATTGGAGATTGGGATGATTTTGCCAAAAGAGGCATTTGAAAGTGAGACTGATTTCTGATTGGAGACTTGGATATGGAACCCACAAAGTCATCTCAGGGAACAACAAAGAAGTAAGGAAACTTACCAGCTAGATAGAATTCCATAATTATAACATGGAATATGATTTGGGGACAGGTGACAAACCAACTGCACAGCATATGAGTGACTTAAATTGCAGGTCAAAGTACAGGCTTAGGAAATGTGCATACATTCTTTTCCAGAGAATAAGGAATCATCAACTATGTGAATAGTGGTCACTGACATGCTGACAGTTACATATATGGATGGAACAGTCAACATATTACTTATTTGATCAGGCCAAGCACCTACATCCTAAAAGCAGATAATTAAACTTTGGCAACATGTTAGCACTAAAAATATTCACAATCTATTCAACAATAAGAATTCACCACAAGGTATGCATATTAGACAAAGTTAGCTTACCTGCTATTGGCCCGAGTGGAGTATGGTGGGAGAAAAGATTGGTAAGCATACTTCCACCATACTTCCTCCACTGCCAATGATGACTCACATGCTATCAAAGAAAAAATATGTTTAGCATGCATCTACATACTACTACCATTACACAACTCACAACCTATAACCCATATCCAAGTGGGTGTAAACCACACATAGTAAGCATGCCAACACATCAATTAACTCTGTCATGACTCCACCTACTTGCTGTAAATCCAAGTCCATGAAGGTGGGATGAATAGAATGAGTATGTAACTACTACTAGTTACCTGCCAATATTCAACTCACTCCCTATCAACCCATGTCCAAGGCAGTTGGAGGAAACTTGTTAGCATGCATCCACCACCTATCAAGATGCCACTCACATACTAAGAGCCAAGATCCCATGCCAGCAAATATGGTCAACATATGCACACATCAGTGGATCACCACCACCTGCCATGATGCCACTTACTCCCTATCAGCCCAAGCCCAAGGGGTGTACATGGTCAGCACAAATCTAACACTGGTCATAATTTCCCTCACAAGCTGCAAAATCATATTTAAGAGATTAGGATTCAATATGGTAAGGATATATCCACTGATGTACTCATGATGACTCTACTCACGAACTATTGATCCAAGTTCACAAGGGTGGAAGGGAATCATTTTACTGCCAATAAATGGACTCACTTCCTATCAGCCCAAGGCCATGATATTGGGGGGGATTATAGTCAGCATATACAAATGCACTACCACCTGTGGCATGGGTGTACTCACTGCCTATCATCAAAGGTTAGGGTTTAACTTCCAACACTACCACTTATGCATCTACTCACTGCCTATCATCCCAGAACAAGAAGGTTAGGGTTAAGCATGATGACACTTCCAACACCACCAGTTGTTACAATCCACTCACTGGCTAGGGAGGGAACATAATTAGCATACTAACATCCATCACCAACACCTACTATGATGGCACTCACTCCCTATGAGCCCAAGTGGAGTACATGGGAGGTACCATTATCAGTGTGCATTGACCACCACCAGC
Source organism: Pisolithus marmoratus (assembly GCA_024613145.1). Taxonomy (NCBI): domain Eukaryota; kingdom Fungi; phylum Basidiomycota; class Agaricomycetes; order Boletales; family Pisolithaceae; genus Pisolithus; species Pisolithus marmoratus. The sequence goes on from JANFAE010000391.1 coordinate 80,555, forward strand.
CATGACTCTACTAACTCCCTATCAAGCCAAGTGGCATCAGCAAACACAGTGAGCATGTATTGACCACCACTATCCATGACTCCACTGACAATCTATCAATCCATGTCCAAGAGAAAAGAGTGAACATGATCAGCATGGATCCTCCTCCACCTGCAATGACTCCACACACAAGCTATGGACCAAGCACATCATGATGGGATTGAATGAAGTCAGCATGCAGCCACTACCTCCCATGACTCCACTCACTCCCTATCAACCCATATCAAAGAAGGGAAGAGTGAACTTGCTCAGAAAAGATCTCCTACCACTGGCATGAATCCACTCACAAGCTATCAGTCCAAGTTTGTCATGAAAGGGAGTCAGCATGCATTGGCACCACCTCCCATCACTCAACTCACTCCCTATCATCCCATATCAAAGGGGAAGAATAAACATGATTAGCATACATCCATTACTACTGCCATGAATCCACTGACAAGCTATAAGTCCAAGGGGGAAGAAACATGGTCAGCATGCATCCCCACCCTGCCAACTTGGATGGAACTCACTGCCTATCAAAAAGGGTGGGAGTCAACCCAGTTAGCATACATCAACTACAACTTGCCATGATTCCACTCACTCCCTATCAACCCCCATGCATGGGTGTGGGAGTGAGTAAGATCAGCATGTGTCCAAGCCATGATGTCACTCACTCCCTACCACCACATCCAAAAGGGAGTGATCATGATCAGAGTGTACCCATTATGACTCCACTCACTCCCTATGGGCCAACTGTAAACATGATTTGACCACTACTAGCCATAACTCCACTCACATACTATTGACCCCAACCCAATAGCATGGGAGTAAACACAGTGATCAATATGCATCAGCCACCACTTACAAGCTGCCCGACAAGATGGATGGGAATAAATTCAACAAGTAATCTGATGGCCTGCCATGACTCCACTTACTCCCTATTGACCCAGGTCCACAGGGTCAGCATCATCCACCACCACCTACCATGGCTGCACTCACTCCCTATTAACCCACATCCAAGAGAGTGTAAATGAGTATGACCAGCATGCATTAACCATCACCTGTCATGCCTGCACTCACTCCCTATCAACCCATATCCACCAAAGAAAGGTGAGAGTAAACATGATCAGCACAGATCTACCTTCCATTTTCCATGATCACACTCACTGCCTATCAACCCCACATCCAAATGGTGGCAGTGTCCATGATCAGCATACATCAAGCCATCTCCCATGACTCCACTCACTGCCTATCAACCCACAAATGTACAAGGGGGCAGGAATCAACATAGTCAGTATGCATCCACCACCTCCAATGACTGCACTCACAACCTATCAGTCCAAGTTCATTATAGTAGAATTGAATGAGTCAGCATATATCTGCCACCCCCCATGAGTCATGATTTCACGCACTGCCTATCAACCCATATCCAAGAGGGGAGGAGTAATTTTGGTCAGCAAACCTCCACTAACACCTGCCATGACTCATGACCCCACTCACTCCCTATCAATGCCAGTGGCATAAGCAAACATGGTAAGTATAAATTGACCACCATTAATCATGACCCTACTCACAGACTATAAATCCAAGTCCAAGAACATGCCAGGAGTAAATAGCATCAGCATGGATCTGCCACCACCTAACATATGTAATGCCACTCACAAGCTAGTCCACCATGTGTTTGAATGGAATTAACAAGTAACCTGACCACCTGCCATGAGCACACTCACACCCTATCCACCCACATCCAAGGGGGTGGGAGTGGACATGATCAGCATTGCATCCACCACCAGCTGCCTTCAAAACTGCACTCACTCCCTATCAACCCACATCCATCAAAGAGGGTAGGAGTGACCATGATCAGTATACATGGACCATCATCTGCATACACTCACTCCCTAACAGGGCATATTCAAAATGGTGGGAGTGAACACCATCAATATGCATCTCCCACCACCTGCTATGGATCCACTCACTGCCTACAAACCCACATCCAAGAGGGTGAGAGTGAATGTGGTCAGCATGTATACACCACTAGCCATCATGAGTGTACTCACTGCCTTTCAATCCACATCCAAACAGGTGGGAGTGAACATGATCAGCATGCAACAAATGCCATGGCTTCACTCACTCCCTATCAACCCAACCAAGAGTGTGAGTAATACTATAATCAGCATGCATCCACCACCAACTGCCTATGACTACACTCACTCCCTATCAGCCCCCATTAAAGTGTGTGAGAAGCACACATCACTACCACCAGCTATGACTCCACTCACTCCCTATCAACCCAAGTGAACATGGTAAGCATGGATTGACCACTACCAGCCATATTGAACTCCCTTACATACTATCAACCCAAGTCCAAGAGCATGGCAGTGAACATGGTCAGTACACATCCACCACCATAGCCATGACTCCACTCACATGCTATGTATCCATCCCAATCCATATGATCAGCTTGCACCCATTGCCACCTGCTTCACTGCCTGCACTTACTTCCTATCAACCCACACCCAAGAGGGTGGTAGTGAGAAAATCAGGATGCATCCACCACTAGTTGTTATAACTCCACTCACCAGCTATCAACACAAGTCCAACAGGGTCAGATTGAAATGCATCAGCATGCATCCACCATCACCTGCCCATGACTCCACCTACTGGCTATCAACAGAAGCCCAACAGTATATGTAGCAGGGCAAGTGGTCAACATGCATCCTGTTCCACCTTCCATCACTCCACTCACTTGCTATCAGGGAAAATCCAAGACAGTGGTAGTGAGTAATATCAATCAGTGTACATCCAACACCATCACAACTCACAAGCTATTAATCAAGTCCAATACAGGTGATTGAACCCAGTTAACATACATCTACCACCACCTGCCATCTCTCTACTCACTCCCTATCAATCCAAGTCCATGAGGGTGGGGTTAAACACTCTCAGTACATATCTGCTGGGAAAACATTGAATTCACCCACTTGCTGTATCAATCCAAGTCCAAGAGGATGGATGGGAATGAACATGGTCAGCATCCATCCACTCCCACTTGTCACAACCCCACTTACTAACTATCAAGCCAGATGCAGAATGATCATGGTTAGCATGCACCTAGTATGGCTTGCCATAAAACCCTCACTCCCTGTCAAACCAAATCCAAGAGGGTGGCAAATGAACATGGTCAGCCTGCTTCCAACACCAACCATCATGACTCCACCCACTCTCTGTCATTATAAAAATGATCAGCATGTAATCACTGCCACATTCCATGAACTCACTCACTCCCTATCAACCCATGTCCATAAGGGTAGGAGTGAGCATGATCAACACATACCCCTGCATGATTTCACATACATGCTGTCAATGCAGACCAAACAGTGCAGGTAAAGTAAACAGGCATATATGGTCAGCATATATGTTATACTATCAATGCTGCACACACATACTATCAACCAATTAGTACCACACATCTGATATGTCATATGTATGAAAGTTTTTCCTCACAAATGGAAACCAGATTGATAGAGCAGCTGCTAGTTGTGTAGGTTCATTGTAGCCAAAACCACTTTCCATACAACTCCTCAATGTCCTTCACCATGTCAGTATAGCCCCTTTGTTTCATTTTTAGCACTTACTTCTTTACTGCAAATTCAATACATAGTGTGAGATTGGACTGTTGTGTCGAAAGTAGAAGTCTTTGCAGGATTTCATCAGTTAAAGCACCCGTTGTGCATGACAGTAGATCTGAGAGATCCATCTTCTCATTTCGGATTCCTATAACAATTTTTGATGAGATCTACTCCTGTGGTCACAAGCAATGTGCCTACCTGTCAATATGAAGGCATGGGGCTGAAACTTCAGCCCATTCAACCGCTCTTTGACCTTTAGAAGGCTCTCGTTCAACATCCTTTCCTGTATCTCATCAATCATTCCCTTTGCTTGATCCCTCTCTAATTGTAGCTCCTCGATCTCTTGAACAGCCTCCAGTTCCAAGGTGTCTGCCTTTGTTAACAGCACAATTACAGGAACTATGGGAACCCTCAACCCCACATCTGTAAGCTCAGAGGTCATGTGTAGACAGACATACCATGGCCTGTGTCACATTCATCAAAAAACTTCTTTTCAGCAGCTGATACCATCCTGTGGCTCTCATTCAAAGGAATACAATACCTAAGCATCCACCTATTAGGACTACATCACTGCCCCTAGTGTAGTGATGTTTGACTTACCAAATGGCATGTATTCGCTTCTCCAGTTTGGCAGTCCTGGCTCGGTCCATCACAAACTCTTTCATCTTTGCAAACTGTGCTTCACTTCCAGCTTCAAAGCCACATGAATCATGAAATACGAATCGAGGATTGCTCTTAAAGACCAGTTCATACTCGATGTCATGGAAGCCACGCTGAATGCAATCAATAGCAAAACACAAACATATTTGGGGATAATCTCACTGCCGCCGAAGCTTGCACCATGGTTAGATCAACCTAAATATCACCAAATGTGTGAACAAGGCAAACCACCAGCACTGCATCCCGCGCACCTTCTTTCCTTTCCCATCAAAAACCGCTGGTCGATCCACAGTGTTACAGAGCCTCTGCAAAATAGTTGTTTTCCCTGCATTTGCTCTGCCCATGATGAGGATTCGAAAGCGATCAATACGATCAACATGTTCTTTAGCTTTGGTGCGATCTAGGTAATCACCGACCCCTGCAAAAGCCATTTATGGTTGCTGCTGTCAAACTTCGTCCAGCCATCAACACACGCACCCATGGCCACTGGCTCAGTCACTGTGGGAACAGAAGCACCTGCATTGTATTTGAGACTATGTGGGTGAATGGGAACGCTCATACCGGTTGGGGAAGAACCTGGACCAGTAGCTTCAGTAGGTACAGGAGCGGCAATCCCAATCTCCGCTGGTGCAAGAATGCGAACATCTGCACTGCCTAAATAGAATGCAAGTGGGTAACTTAAGCCGGTACGGATCCGTATTGCCTGGGGCGTACGAGTAAGTTCAATAGGAACTGATGAAGCGGTAGTGTTGCTTCTCGCAGCTTGCAAGCGCTGACGTGAACGCCACAGTGCGCTGAAACCTCCAGGAGCCATGAACGATCGGACGATGGGGGACTTTCAATTGAAAACTATGCTTTAGAATATCCGCAGGCAGCGGGCTGTAGGGTCGGTGACTGATGGATAGCTGCGAAGGGTCAATGGTGTACTACAGGAGCTGTGCAGTCAGTGGACTCGACGATGCCCTGTATCAGTGCACCTAATATCTTATAACGTGCTCAACCACTACTATGCAATTGCAATTCTTACTTATTCAGTAAGTCATTTAGGACAAAAGTAACCGACGGTTCCTATTCGGTGGACGAGTTTCGTAAGGCCACCAACTGACAGCTTTAAAGGCCTCAATGCCCTCCTCCGGCCGATCGATAAGCACGTCGGTGAGCCATGGATGTGCTCTTCCCAGTTGCCAGAACGCTCCTACTCGTCTTTGCCGCTCTAAACTTCAAGTCGATGTCATGGCGCCTCATTGGCTGCAGTGTCGTCGTAGCCGTCCTCGCAGCAGACTTGCCACTCGGCCGCACGGGAAATAGGAAGTTCGATTATTTGTTGGGTGCTACCCTTGGCACTACCGTGTTGCAAGCCATTCGTTTTTTGCTGCTAGTGCGACCTCTAGAGGAATATCGACACGGGGCCGACAAGGTTCCTGCGTACCAACTGCCGTTTATCCAGCGATACTTCTGGCTTTTTAAGATGACCAATTCACCGAGAGGTATCGGGTGGTCGTTCAAGGTAGTTCTTAACGTTTGCACTTCACTCGCCGGTTTTGATCTCGACCTTGTGAAAGGTTGAGAGTTCTCTTATTCCCGTTGACGCACGCCATCGGACCCGCGCGTCGTTCATAGCGTCGCGGATACGCTGGTTGTTCTCCCACTACTTGCTCTTGGAAGCTGCAACCTTGTATACGCGTTGCAATCCCGTCTTCCTGTCTAAAGCTTCCGTCACTTCACAAGGCTATATCCTGCAATGCCTCAATGTCGCTGCATTCCCTTGCCAGCTTTATGCAACCCTAACTTGTGTACACTGCGCGTTGGCTATCCTCGCCGTTGGTGCGAACCTCGACGAACCGCAGGCGTGGCCGCAACCGTTTGGACACTGGAAAAATGCGTATACTGTTCGCAAATTTTGGGGGTGCGTCAGGACCCGAACAAGGGTGCCGGATAAGCACTGACATTCTGATTTATGTATCTCTACACGTTCCAGGAAAACATGGCATCAGATTTCCAGGCACGTGAGTACACGCAGTTCCTGGACCGAATACTCCCTTTTAATGGTATCTTGCTTGACAGGACCTCACCCTCTTTGGTCCCCATCGCCCCAAACGTAATCCCTGGGATCCAGTAGGTGCTGAAGATTCTTCGGTCAGGAAGCCAAAGGATCGTGAACCATGGGCAACGACGTATCGGAGGCTTTGTTACGCGTTCATGTGCTCCGCCTTCATGCACGTTTGTGGAGATGTCTTGCTTCAGTTCAGGGTATGGGACGATTTCTCGTCTACCGGGACAATGAATGTCCCCAACGTGATCGGCTATTCTGCCCCATATTTCCTCCTCCAACCGGTGGGGGTACTCGTGGAAGATGCTGTAGTGGAAGTGGGGAAGCGCATGGGCCTGAAGGAGAGTGCGTGGACAAGAATGGTTGGATATGCATGGATGTGGGTGTTCACAAGCTTCTCCCTCGTCTACACGGTGGATGGTTTGAAAAACGCTGCCCACGCTGGGTATCCAGGAGAAGGGTATGAGAGCCCAGGCGACGCTGATCGAGGTCGTAGCAGATCGTGTTCTCAGCGTACAACTTGCGCCAGTGATGTCGTCTTGGCTCTCACGCATGTGATGGGATGATCAGACTAATCGAACTAGCGCATGATAGCTTGGTTTTGGTTGGGCATTTTGGTGGTAGTACATCCTTCGCATGATGAATCAGTCGAAGTTGGACGAGTAAATTAATAGGACAACAGCACCCACTAGTTGGACCAATTATACGGATCCGAGTTGTGATAACACTCGTATCGCATCGAGTCTTATAAGTACTAAGTAATAATTAAGAAACAAGAGCAAGTGGTACTCATGGGTCCTGAGAATTTGGCGCTTAACTGGTGTCTTTCTTCGTCACAGCAGAGGTCGTCGCAGTGCGAGTCCCCCGCCAGAGCGCCTCCGTACTTTGGTTTCTCCATGCCCAGCCTATTCTCTCGAGCCAGGACAAACTCAATTCCAGGCAAGAAATCTGGTCTGGGCACCACCCACGATGAGTTTGGCCGCGTGAAGAGCAGAGACTCTGGCAACGGCCCTTCTCTCACCCTCACCGGCAGAAAGGACAAGGAGAAAAAGAAGGACCACAAGTCCAGGAAGCGTACCATATCCTCCCCAAAACCTGACAACGAAGTCGCCAGCCTATTCGCTCAGATTCCCGACGGCAGTTTTCTCACTCTTAGCCTCGACCGTCCTCGCGACGAATCCGGAGAGGTGAAGACGCTCGAGCACGACTACGGCTACCTGTCCTACGAACGTCATGTCATTCTTGGCTTAGACGAAGTGGCACGGCTTGTGGACGTGGTTGCCAACGAGCTCACCACTCGCTGCCTCACAACGCCCTTCATTTTTTCTGCTCTCGCCCTTGACATATCTTCCTCTGCTATCAAGCGTCTCATTCGTACCTTTCTCGACACTTGTGTAAATCCATCCTCTACAGACGCAGAACGTCGCTGGCGTGACGAAGCGCGCTTCGCGGGTGCTCACGAACTTGGCATGTGCATTCGGTGGGGTCTTGCACGCGTCGTAAGGGTAGTCGGAGGCCTTCCCGTACGAGGTCTCATTTCTTGGGAACATTATACGGAGTTTCGTGATTCGGAGGCAGGTATGTGATCGCTCGCGTATGCACGAGGCAAGACAACTCACTTAATGATTTGCGTTTGTGTCACAGCCCACGGTTACCCACCAGCGCACTTCTCGGCATTCTTCCTATCATTGCCATCCGTCCTGCAGTCCATCTTATCGACGTTGCTGGACCTTCTCACTCGCTTCATTGCTTACAGCTCTTCCTCGGGACATACACCTCCGACACTGTCACCACTTTTCGGACCATTACTGTTTGGTCTAGGCCCGGCAAGTCTTGCGTTCCACCATACGTATATCCACTATTTGCGCGCGGTCAACGCGATGGAACACATCCTCTTGGCATACGTCCGTTGGCAGGATGCACCCAGGCTTGTATCCTCTCCGTCTCATATTAACACCAATGGGAGCGCTACATCCCTTGGCGTTCCCACGCGCCTCAAGGACTGGATTAGGGGTTACCCTTCCATGTTACCATTCCTACATGCTAAGGACAAACAAGGGCGACCGCAGGCGCGTCGCGGTGCTCGCACGATACGCGTTGTTAGCGTGCGGCGCAACGTTAGAATGTATTCGCCGGATCCTTGTCAAGACGGCTGCAAGCTGGGCATCCCGTACTCGGAACGGTAGTGAAACCCATGGTGGTTTGGGTGGATCCAAGGAATGGGAACGCATCGCTTCGTCTGCGCTTAAGCTGCAACCGCGTTACTCAGAAGGATACAAGAAACGGATGGACATGCCTCCCAATTTTCATCCCTTGACGGGTTTTAGTTCTGATTTGTCATCGACGGCTTCAAGCACGTCGTCAACTACGTCTCCCTCTAGATGACAAGGATTCACTCGGACTTTCTTTGGGTCTTGGACCACGCGAAAGAGAAGACCGGTTCAAGACACTCACCGAGATGAAATGGGTCGAATTCGAGACAGCTGGCTTTGGCTCGTTCGAGGCTGACAATAAAAAACTTCAATTCGACCTGACAGAGAGCGCGAGAGCGGTGCGTACTACTGTTCATTGTGTTGAGTGTTTGTCTAACCGCACTTCATAGCCCCGTTCCGAGAAGCGTCAGACGATGAACTGGAATGACTTCTCGGTCACTGGTTTCTCTCGATCCGATGCCCCCCTCGATACCTCTCTCCAGTTTAGTGCTCCGGTGAGCCACACCATAACGTCGTGGCCAGCTCACAATGCGGATATCACGAAAAAGATTAAGAAGACGCAACGTACACTCCCGCCATTTGGTTGGGACACAGAGCCCGTCATGGGTTCCGAGGAGGTGATTGAAGAGGCATTTGTGGATGTGTTTTGTGACCTAGTGTATGGAGGTGGATGGATGGATACCGAACGTGTTGAGGAGACAGACAGAGAGTGCAACTGGGCCCTGGTGAGTCTACTGTGCAGTTCGTTCACCGTTTGTGAGGTTATTCTGAGGCGTGTCGTTGTTAGATTGAATTTAAGTCGCTGCCCGTTCACATGCCCTCAACCACCCCAGGCACCGATCCCCGCGTGGCAACGACCGTGGTGCTGTTTGAAGAATTCGTGCCGTTGGAGTACCGGCAACAACTCGCTAAAGATTCTGGGACGAAAAGGCGATTGCCGTTCTTCGCATCGATCAAGTCGAAACAGTGGAAGCCAGCTGCAACGCTCAACGGCCGCCCTTATGTCGTTGGTCACGTACCCAAGAGCCCGTCGTACCGCGAAGTCGAGTTCGAAGGTCTCTTGCGATCAAACGGAAGCAAAGTTTTGACGTTATCCAAGACCGTCCCACCAATGGCATCCTTGTTGACACCTCCGTCCCCTACGTTTCCAAGGCCTAGGCCCAAAAGTCCCCGAATGAGCACAATGCATGCCCCTACCGCTCCACTCCCTCCCGAAAAAGACAAGCAACTGGAGCGAGTGCCCTCTAACACCCCACTAACTCCAACGAGTAATCGCCGGTCTCGGTTTCGTATCCCAGTCCCGAACCCAACAGTCGTACGTCGGTCGGGGTTAGTACCCTCTGAGTACTCAACTGTCGATTTTGAGACCCGCTTAGCGAGTTACAGTGATGATGAATGGAATGAGACAGCCAGCACGAAGGCACTCACTCCCGCTGAGAAGCATGAGCGGCGCATGTCCAGGGATGATGCTTGGGTGGACATCCTGGTTGCGAGCCATAACCGTCGACTGGGGACACAGGAGGCAGAGAAAAGAGGGGGTAACGGGGCGTTGCTAAGGGGGATGAAGGGTGGGGGTCGCTCGGATCCTGAACTTGCCAGTCAAGAAGTCGCACAGGTCCTCGCGGCCGTACGTGCACGCTCCCCTCTTTCTGATGATGAAGGAATACAATCTCGCCAGTTGACGCCCGAACCGCCACACGTGACAGAAGACGAAAGCAAGGGAGCTTCGCCAGTGCCACAAGGTAATGAGGACAGCAATATCCACGAGGATCCTGACATCGACTCGGTGATGTCCTACCCTAAGAAGAAACGAGTTGGATACTTCGATCTGCACCCTGAGCGCCTCCCTGGGGCAGCAACTAGGCCCCTGCCGGTACGACCGCGGGCTAATGGTGATGAATCTGACGGTGACGATGTACCAGATGAAATGGTTTACGGGGCGCCTGAGCAAGTTCCCGCGGTTGTCCCCGTCGCCGCAGGCTATGAGAACGTCGTTCGAGTCTGCGAGCGAGTACGCTCCAACGTCGGTCAACCCCTCTCCCCGTGATATGGACTTCCCCGAGTTTGGGAACGGTGAGGAGAGTAGAGAACAGAAGGAGAGCGGGCACTCAAGAGCGGAATCTACCACTCTACCCCATGTCCAATCTGAATTTCCCGCTGGCACCAGTGCCCCCAAGCAAGACTGCTGCACTTATTGAAATGTACCGTGAGCGGGAGAAGCAGGCCGGTGTAGCAGTACCATCCCAAATTCCCCTGCGCACTCCACCCAAAGATGCGTCGTTACCTCCACTCCCCCGTGCTACTTCCCCTACACCGCCCCCTCAGTCAGTGCCGCAGATTGAGATCGAGGAAGTCCGTGTCGAGGAGCTCGGACCAGAGGAGGAACCTTCGACTCCAAATATACTTTATGAAGACGCCGGAAGCAACAGCCCTGGTCGATACGTGCATGGCATGCCTCTTCAGAACGTCCTGGAAGAAGATGAAGAATTAGACGAATGAAGAAAGCTGCTCACATTTTTAGTTTCATTTATGTTGGATTTCGCGCGACATTCAGTATTAACCCTCCTTTCTTTCCTTGTTCTTCTACTTCCCCCACCTGTGCAACGGTTGATACCTCTGCCTTTTACCGGTGCCGGATACTGCATTTTCCCCGTTCTCTATTTTTGCTATATTGACGTTCTTTTTTCCCTTTCCTTATTAACATAACCTGAATCAACCTGCGCGCGCTGACCATTTCTAATATCGACCGCCTTCGAACCATGCCAATTGGCCTGTCATACGTACTTGCCCACCTACATATGTTGCCATTCCCTCATCCATCTCTTACCTCTCGCGGAGTTACATTGACGAATTATGTTGCTTAATATCGAATGAATATCAAGTTCGGTTGGTTTGTTATTTACATAATGTGAGTTTTGTGTGAGTGTTGTGGTGCAGTGGATGCAACGATGTGAAGATGACGTCGACACATGACTGTCTGATATTTATACGGTAGTGGACATCTTGTTACTCCGAGCGCCCTGTTAAGATCTTTCCAGCGGCACGCACCTTCTATCATTCGCCTTGGCTGAGTTCGACATCGCAAGCCTTGCCATGATCGCTGTGCCTGACAGATCAATACGCATATGTGCAGACCGAGGGGGAACCTTCTGCGATGTTCATGCGTATGTGGGCCTCTTTCCTCTGTCAGCGACAGATCGACACCTCCGTTTTTATCAGGTCGTACCCTGAACCCGAGAACCCTAAATTACGCAAAGAGCTGGTAATCAAACTGCGTGAGTGGTGACTACCAGTCTAAGAGGAACGTTGTATTGACTCGAATTGATCTTCTCAAGTGTCCCAGGACCCAGCCAATTACCAGGATGCGCCTACTGAGGGCATCCGCCGAGTGCTGGAAATCATAACGGGGGAAAGAATCCCCCGGGGAACGGTCCTCTCAACAGACAAGATCGGTCAGCCCTCCGTTCCCCCCTATCAACCGTTTGAACCATTTTTTCTGGTTGTTCTTACTAAACTGAATACCATTCACGTCTAGACTACATTCGCTTATCCACGACGGTCGCCACCAATGCCCTTTTGGAACGCAAAGGCCACAAGCACGCATTGCTCATCACGAAAGGTTTTAAAGACCTTCTTCTAATCGGTAATCAGGCACGCCCAAGGATCTTTGACCTCAACATCAAGCGGCCAACGCCTCTGTATAGCGAGGTCGTCGAGGTAGATGAACGCGTCACACTTGTGGGGTACACGTCAGATCCTCAGGCCGAGAAGCATGCAGTGCAGTTCAACAGCGACGGGAGCATTACAAAGGGGTACACTGGCCTGGGATGGGACGGGGATGGTTTGGCAGATGGACCTGGGGACATTGTTCAAGGCATATCTGGAGAAGCGGTGCGAATAATGAAACGGCCAAGTGTGTTGTTTGGGTTTCACGTCCTAGTTTCTCAAATCTGATCGATCGTTCTCATGAGATCTTGAGGTCGTGAAACGCGACCTTCAGGGCCTGTTTGATTCCGGCTATAGGTCAATAGCCATCGTCCTGGTGCACTCTTACACCTTCCCGGATCACGAGAAACTAATTGGACAGCTTGCACGAGAAATAGGGTTTACTCAGGTCTCAGAATCGTCGCGCTTACTTCCCATGATCAAGATGGTTCCGCGAGGGGTGTCCTCAACCGCGGACGCATATCTAACCCCTATATTGCAAGGATATTTAGATGGTTTCTTCACTGGCTTCGATGCGAAGCTCAGGGATGGACGACTAAGGAGCCCACGAGTAGAATTCATGGGTAGCGATGGTGGTTTGCTCGATCTAAGTAATTTTTCCGGATTGAAGAGTATCCTCAGTGGACCTGCTGGTGGCGTGGTTGGGTATGCGCTGACTAGCTGGGACGAACGGAGAAAATACCCGATCATTGGGTCGGCGTTTTTTTTCATGGATTTCGAGTCCTTTTCCTTACCCCCCGTCAGATTAGATGTTGGTGGTACGTCAACGGACGTATCACGCTTTGACGGGAGATATGAGGTGGTGTATGAGACGACGACTGCCGGAGTCACCATCCAGTCACCTCAACTGGATATCAATACTGTTGCTGCTGGTGGGGGGTCCTGCCTCACGTTCCGCAATGGCTTGTTCCTGGCAGGACCAGAGAGCGCTGGAGCTGAACCTGGTCCTGCATGTTATCGGTAGGCTCCATTTTAACACTTGCCTTGTCTACAAGCGACTACGTTACCATTTTCCAGTAAAGGCGGGCCGTTAGCTGTGACAGATGCGAATCTGCTCCTTGGACGTTTAATACCCGACTACTTCCCGAAAATTTTTGGAAAGAACGAGAACGAAAGTTTAGATGTCGAGGCATCAAGAACAGCCTTTGAAAAGCTCGCTTTGGAAATCAACAACAGCCAAGAAGTACCTCTTGAGCTAGATGAAATTATCTACGGGTGCGTACACGCACCGCACGTCGGTGACAGCTTCCTCACAAAAAGGCAAGATTCATCAAAGTCGCGAACGAGACGATGTGTCGCCCAATACGAGCACTGACAGAAACTCGTGGATACTCGACTGGTAGCCACGTGTGAGTATCCTTACAGTGCATATAACGCCGAGTGCATGTTATTGACGGAAGCAGTTTAGCTAGCTTTGGTGGTGCAGGAGGACAACACGCCTGCGAAATCGCAAGCATTCTTGGCATCAAGACTGTCCTAATCCATCGCTATAGCTCTGTTTTGTCTGCTTATGGTTTAGCACTGGCTGATCGGTGAAGCCTTCGTTGAAGTTTCATTGGTGCGTAACTAACAGCTATTGCATAGAGTATATGAGCTACAAGAACCATCGTCTACCTTTTACTCTAACTCAACAAGGTCTTCGCTCCTGGCACGACTTGACAAATTGACGAAAGCTGTTCAGGCCGAATTGACTCATCAGGGCTTCGAGGATGACCGCATCAGGGTGGAGCGAATGCTGAACATGCGCTTCGACGGGACGGATACTGCATTGATGGTTCTGCCTGTGCAGAGCGACGGCGATGGGGACGAAGACTTCGAAGCTGCGTTTAAGAAAATCTATAAGGCGGAATTTGGTTTCCTATTGGAGACTAAGAACATTGTTGTCGATGATATCAAGGTAGGTATCAAGAAACGGAAAGTCGCAGAAGGATATATATATGATTCCTATGCAGGTCCGTGGCATTGGAAAGACGTTCGACAGCCTTGGAGAGTCAGTATATTCCGAAGTAGAGGGGATCGAGAGAACACCGGTCGATCAGTCCAAAGCTAGTTCGAGGAACAGCGTGTACTTCGACAAGGTGGGGAGAGTGCGTGATACACCAGTCTTTCTGTTGGACAATTTATCCCTTGGTGACGAGGTCATGGGTCCAGCCATGGTCATTGACGATACCCAGACGATCGTGATTGTTCCAGGGGCAAGGGCGGTACTTACTAGGAAGCACCTGTATTTGACCCTAGAATAGTGACAAACATGTATGCAGCAGGTTACTTCAGTTCTTCCAAGCTCACTGTAATGCGACTGCGTCCAATGGTTTCGTGTCGAACATCAGTTATATGCCCGTTTAGCTCAGTGGTAGAGCGCGCCACTCGTAATGGTGAGGTCGGTTGTTCAATCCAGCCAGTGGGCAATTTTTTGCTTGTCATTCGCAGTTGCTCACCACACAACAAAATTCGCACAATTTGAAACACTGAGACCATAACCGTATCTACTCATCACAAATGGTATGAAGCAAGTCATTAAATCATCTTGTACTAGATAGCAGTGGTTGTCGCCTGAGGTTAGAGTCGCTTCAGAAGTGGTCCAGCGATTTATGAAATACCCATCCATTGCCTTGGGCATCGTAGATTGGAGGCACTCTTTCATACCCGTTCCGTCAGCTGGCGTTTGTGACTTGCCTCGTAACATGTGGACTTTACACATGAAGGACAATAATGCTAACATGTGCTGACAAGATTAAACAGAGCAAGGTGCTGACCGATTTTGTGCTGAGACGTGCTCAATTCACTGTTCAAACTGATAACACGGTGCAGTTGGAGGGAAGAAGGTATTTCTGCAACACCAGTTACAAAGGAAGCATGAACATCTCAGGGAAAGACAAACGCCAGCTACAGGGAGCGTAGATTGACACCCCAATTTTGTTGGACAGCAACAAGATCAAAAATGTCTCGCTAACCAATTTCGTGCTCGGCCAGTAACTGTGTGAAGGAATGATTCGTAAATACAACGGGGATGTACACTAACTCACCATGTTGGGAATACCATTTGAGATAGGGTAAATGTGCTTGCAGTTAGGACATATCATCGCACCCTCGACTATATGAATCTAGGTGGAGTAAAACTATCACTGATGGGGGGTGACAACGACTCCACGTACCTCTAGCAATACGTGGTGCAGATTTCGTAGTAAATCATCGTCCATCATCTCGGGTTGTTCAGGGGGGAGCGAAGTATCCCCCACCTGTGCAACTGAGAAAGAAGAATCTAGTCGATGCATTGGACTTACCTGTCTAGCAGCATCCACAAGGGCGCTCCATTCCAGTCGCGGGAGAATGTTCGTAACGAACTCGGGGTTGAACTCTGCCTCTTGCAACTCGATCTGGATGTCTTTGAGAGCTAGCGGGAAGTTATTGCTCGTACAGCCTTTGACGTGGCAGGCCAGTAGGTTGTGTGTGATGAGACGAACCATTATAATGGTTGTCGCTTTCGAGGGGACACCTGTACGATGGTGGTTGATTTAGGTTGAAGGTCTTATCTTTCCGAGTTTATCAAGCGCTCGTGGCGGGTCAAAATTTCCACTGCCACAAATCAGATCTAGTTCAGACTTCCACTCCACTTCGACTGCTTAGTATGCGACCACCATCGCCGTCAATACCTGAAAAAGAGTTCGTGTACGAAGCGTTGAAACAATCTCTCCGACTTGATGGTCGCAATCATCTTGACACCCGGACGCCGACACTCGATTTCGGTCCAGAACTCGGTTGGGTTGAGTGTGGGTACGGCAAAACACGGTATGGTTTCAGTGGTCTGCATCCTCATACTCGCTCAGCTTATAACAACAACTTGGAATATCATTTTTTACTCGGAAAATACGTGTGGTAGTGTGATCGCTTATGTCGAGGCGAAAATGATGAAGCCACCACCTGAACGCCCTCTAGAGGGCATTATCACAATACACTCTGAGATATCACCTATGGCGTCTGTGGACTACGAACCCGGTCGGTAGGAGTACGCGCTCTGCCCTTGTTCCATTCATCTGACCACGCGCATTTGCATTGATATCTGTCTGACAGTCCATCGGAAGAGGAAGTGACGATCACGCGTATGTTGGATAAAATTTTGAGACGAAGCGATGCAATTGACAAGGAGTCGCTTTGTGTCGTTGCCGGTCAGCGAGTACGTTGCATAAATACCCTGCTATCCTTCCGAACGCATCCAAATACCTGGTAGGTCTGGCATCTCCGCTTAACGGTCCACTGTCTTGCGGACGCGGGAAACATGCTGGACTGCGCATGTCTCGCAGGCATAGTAGCCTTCAAGCACTTCCGGAAGCCGGAAGTTGAGGTCATTGGGGACGAAGTGGTCGTCGTACGTATATCCGCGCCCTTTGCCGGCCGATGCTCGAATGTCAACTTATCAACCACTTCTAGCATTCAGTATTAGAACGATCTCCCGTACCTTTGGCTATCCACCATATGCCCTTCTGTGTTACTTTTGCTTTTTTTCCAGACCCCTCTGTGCGGCCTGTGCTAGATCCATCACTGTTGGAGCAACGATTGGGCGCGGGCCAGATGAGCATTGCATTGAACGCGCAACGCGAAATCTGTGTTCTACAGAAAGCTGGTGGTGTGCCGATCGCTGCAGAGGAAATATTGCAACTGATAGACGTCGCGGTAACCGTGGCTAAAGATCTGGACAAGTTCGTCGAAAAGCGGTTACGGGAAGATTGGGAAAGCAGAAAGATAGAAATTATGTAGGCGAACATCCAACCTCCGTTCCATTTTTTTGTGCATCAATCGCAGGAAGAGATGAGACCGGTCTAGATATGCATGAGGTGCGGTGGTATACATTGTGATGTACCCGATTTCTCTATGTAACGTTTGCTTGACACACATTAATCCCTACTACATAGAGGTCTTCATGGCACTATTAAGAACCGGGTAAGTGCACACGCAAGAAGCGGATCATCGGTCTTAATCCTTACGGGCTCGCTTCCTCGCGGTGCCATCCTGCATACCGATATCATTATCGACAGAGGAGAAGTAATCCAGAGAACCTTTAGGATCGGGTTTGATGGTCTTTGACCCCTCAGTCCAGCCCAACGGACAAACTTCACCGTGCTCCTCCTATTTGTCACGTTAAGATGATGCGGAATAGCACCCATACGTAATCAGGGACTTACTACAAACTGGAAGGCCTTCAAAAGCCGAAGGGTTTCGTCAACAGAACGCCCGACGGGTAGGTCGTTGATGGTGATTTGTCTATGAAAGCAATGTGTTATCGGCGTCCGAAAGTAGACGAAGTCCGTATACCTGACAATACCCTTGGGGTCAATGATGAAAAGGCCGCGAAGAGCGATACCCTCCCCGTCGATCAACACAACCGTAGTCGCGGGAAATCTGCATACTTCTGTCCGCTATAAGGGGGAGCCTAAGGTCGGGTCCGATACCACCTTGCTTCCTAGGCTGCTGTGCCCAAGCAAAGTGCGAGTATTGTGAATCCGTGGAAACACCTAGATGAAGCATGAGATTATAGTACAGAAGCTACTGCAATTGCCTACCAAGGACGGTAGCCCCGAGTTCTTTGAACTGAGGAAGCGCGTCATTGAAGGCAAGAATTTCAGTAGGACAAACAAATGTGAAATCCCTAAAATAGATTCAACCAGGGGTAGCGATTTGGAATACAGCTAATACTGACATGGGATAAAAGAACAGGATCACCCTAAGAGACAGGTCCGTTAGACACACTGAAAGGTGCGATGTCAAAAATTAGCGATGCCATTTACCATTGTCCCTGGAAGTCGGAGAGTGCAATTTCCTTGAACAGGCCTTCGACGACGGCCGTAGCCTTGAACGGAGGAGCAGGTTTCTGGACGACAGCAACCATTGCAGAGAAGTCGTTTGTGGATGCGAGTAACGACGAAGAAAGAAAAAAAAACCCCAGCGGTGTTTGCACGCTAAGAAATATGGCTGGGACGCGTTATGTACGTCTGTTTGGTTCCTTGCACGTGCTGGTAGCGTTGCAGGTAAACCAATAATTACGTGGTCCTCGTGTCTGTTACACATCCTAGTTGTACTTCTGGGGACCAGATTGTGTGCCAGAAGCCGGCAGCGTCTTCCAACCTTACTGCGGCATGCTGTGACCTGAATAAAGTAGTGTAAGCTAGTGTGCAAATTTCGTCCATCTAACCACGTTCATGCTAGCACATTCCCGGCAGACTGATATCATCATTAATATGCCCCATGGCGCTGTACAGGCGACGTGTGTTGGTCAGACGTAAAAATATCCAGAACTTTCGGGATTGGCTACATCGCCGCTCCTTAATCGCGTGTGGTGGGATCTTTTGAATGTTGAATTCCCGTACTCCCCGGGGATGCCGTGCGCATGAATCAGGAAGTCATTTGGCTGTTACTTGAGGTATTTGATGATCACACCATCGCCATCGGGCCTACTGCCGCTGAAGATATGAGTGGGCTCCAAAGGTGTTGCTGTGCTGACTGACCACCCATACAACGGGGCGGTCTCCGGAAGCTACGCAATGTTATCAAGCTTAAGTGGCTAAAATTTCCTGTGCAATAGTCCTATTTACGTAGAGCCAACCAGAGGGTAGCCATTAATGCCTGTTGTTGGCCCCGAAGATACTAAGTAAATACCATTAGAATACAATCGTCATGGGCCATAAACAGCAAGTATGATCAATACATCAGAAGTACCGAATACTGCAAGGAATACCGTCACAAGTTGTCCACTTGATAGGAAAGTACCGTATTAGCTACAAGACTGAACAATTGCAGAAGAAGAGCACCGAACCGTGTCCAATGTCCGAATATAATGGGAGAAAATGGTACTGACACTTTCCCCTCATGAGGAGAGTTCGCGGAGGCTACATGGACTAAGAGACATAACAGTGGTCGTGGCAACAGAAATACACCAAGGCGGAGAACAAGGGGGATGGACGGCGGTGGATTCACAACATAAACTTGATTCCCGCAATGAGAACAGCAGTACTTGCGACATGGAGCTAATGCAACTAAGCGAGAGTTTGGCGGCCCCCGCCCTGCTTAGTGGTTGTTCGAATTCCCCGATGGGGCAGTTTCAGAAGCCGTCGGAAGACCCAGTGTCGCTACCGCCGTTCCCAGCAACTGATCCGGCATGCGTGCCACTGGTGTCTACGATGAAATATGGCCGTGAACAAGCGCATAACATTCAGAGGCGGCGTTTACTCACACTCTGCAAAGGAGGGGAGTGTGTATCCATCCTCGACGTAAGGAGAGGTGACATTGAGGGCTACACCACTGAGGACAAGGTACGAAAACGCGGAAGCCAACTGGTCGTAGAACTTGACAGCCTCGGACATTGTGAAATTGTTCAGCTCGTGAGTAAGCATTATTGTACCAGACTGTCCACAAATATTAGTGCAGTACACTTTAAAGGTTGGTGGCTACCTCACCGTGCTAAAGGTACCGTTTTGTGTGGTAGCGATTGAAACCCATGTAGTTGGCATCGATATCGGCTTCAGTGATATTTCCACTACCGAACGCCAATCGTTTGAGTCGTATTGCCACATGATGGTCGTTAAGCCAAGGGCATTAGCAATTGCTCGGATGCGGTCGTCGACGTCACCGAAGGGAGGCTAGGCACCTAAGCAAGAATATGCTAAGAAAAGGCACTTACCCTCCAGCAAGTGGGGGTCACCCCGACAGCTAATTTATGACGATTTGCATCTATGGTATTATGCTCAGAGAGATATGTACGCAAACAAAAACTTTGATTCCAGCGCACAGCTATATCAAGCAACTTAGTGTAATGCCAATCCTCGAATGAAACGGCTGCTTACTGTACCAAAGTTCTGCAAAGGCTTCATCATTCGCCAGAGCAGTCACTGTAAATCAAATTACATTGAAACGGAGTGCTGAGGGCCTCGCGAAAACAACGAACTATAACGGTGAGACCAAGTATCTGCGCAAAAGGTCAATGCGGAATACGGTAGATGCGTAGCAAGGCTACTTACGAACCAAATCTCATGTCCATCTGCTAAACCACGCTGGCTTCAAGAGGCCAGTCTATGACGTTGCTGCCGATGTAAAACATAACTAGGATGTCTGGATATCACTCTTGCGAACCAAATAAGCAAGGACTTACTGGCCTTCTGGTTTTGTGACAACAAATAATCGTAGAAAGCATTGTGGGAGCATTTGGACCGTCATCGAAGCCATAACCAAGAGTGTTGGCTGTTTGTGATTGCGAAGTGAAGATCAACTTCCCAGTCATTTTCATCAGATAGTGTGCACTTGCCTCTGGGAGTTCTGCTATATCATCTGGAATACCCGGTATTTGGGAGTAGTACACTTCGAAAGTCCACCAACAGTCAGGGTCACTCGGATCATAAGTGAAGTTCCCCCAATTGCCAACTAAAGATCCGGCTGTGTTCCCTTTGGAGGGATATCTGGAATCAGACTCTCATACTTGATACTTCGCCTGAGCTCGAGTCACCGGATATATGGTAGCTACTGTCCAACTCGATGGGAAGTTGTTTTTAGCACTGCCGACCGGTGGATACTGGTACGGCGTGCATTCCACATTAGGGTCTGTATCAAAACGTGAGTGGACGTTTAGCAAAACTAGCAGTCGAACGGTGCGGCCTTAAAACTAGATGCAGTATAAGTGGAATAGTGACTACCACTGATCGCAGACTCAGTCGGGATTGCTACCAAACCGAGGATACCCGGACCTCAAAGGAAAGGAAGAACTCGACCCCACGAGAACTGAGTTTCAGAAGGCGTACTTTCATTAACGAAGCCAAAGCAAGATACGTAGATGGCTCCTCCCCCGAGACCGCCTCCATTGAACGCTGAACTAAACCTCACCTGAGATTTGTGCCTCTCCCTGCTCGGTGGCACGATCCTGAGCGCCGCGGAAGGGAAAAAAACGAACGCAGGAATAAAAATGCGACAATGGCAAAGCAAAGAGCGGCGACAAACGCATAGCGTGACTGAGTCTCTCGAAGGAAGGAACGAGTCGCAGGCGAAGACTGGACGGGCATAAGAGAAGTGATCAACAGGGATCTTCCCTGGTCCATCTGTAGGCAATACCGTTAGGGCCTCTAACACGGCCCGTCACTGAGAATTGGCAACTGGCATGTGTACTCACCGTGCCTTCTGCTACTTCTGATGAGCCGGTTTCACCCGCGATCTTGAGGACGGTCCGCGCTGACATTTGTCATCCGCCCATAACAGCTTGCCGCTCTCCGAGGTTCATGCATCATGCATGGGTCCAATCGCATGAAGACAAGCCGTCGATGTTGAAAGTTCACGTTCCAGAATCCGAGCAGTTGTTTACCTGCAGCACTTTTCATAACTGACGCCCGTGATGGTCATGGCCTACGATCATTTCGATCACCGCGACCATGGCGCGACGTCAACCCGAATCACGGCTTCCGGCTTCACTAATAGTAGCTCAGTTCAGCAACGTCTGACTTTTACAGAAACGAAGTTGCAGAATTTTCGTTGATCGCCCACATACTGTGTACCCGGAATAACTGAGTGATCACCCCAAAAGAATAATTTGCTCTTAAGAAATTTTCACCTTCTTTCCTTGTCCCCAAGACGTCCTCGGAAGTTCGAAGGGCGGAAGGTGTCGGCAAGTTGTCCAAGGTCAATCGGGTCGGCCCGCGTCAAAATCGTTCTCTCCTAAACTTTTGTCAAGTTGATGGGAATTCGACAATTCGTGTCCAAACTCCAGTTCATTTCGGTGGGAACGATACAGTTGTGGTGCAACGTCGAAGTTACCTGGCAACGGACAGACCCGCATCGGCGATGGCACTCTGAATAGGGCCGGTCTTTATCAGTGGCATGAACCTGAAGACATAGTCGCTGCTTCAAAATTTCTGGCGCCCAGCAATCCAGTCGACGGTGGTCTCCCTTCTTTCCCATAATACTTAAGAGTCCACACCGTCTTCTGGCCATACCAAGAGAAAATGCCCATTGCACAGTAATAGAAGTTCATTGATAGGCGCCGTCAAATGTAGCTTGTGGCCTACCCAATGATGAATGGTCTTGAACACTCCCCAGTGGGTGCTTGTTGTCGCAATAAGGGTTTCAGCTCCTCTTTCGCTCACGACACAGAACTAGTGTAAAAGATGGATACCACCCCTCGGCATGACGCGAAAAACAGTCTACACGTACCGAAGATGGGAAATACTATAAGGAGAATTCTATCCAGTGGTCGTTGGCCCATGCAAGTTCTTCACTGAAAATACAGTCGATTCGAGGTAATGTCACACACATACATTGCTGACATCGTCAAGGACAATAAACAAGTTAACAAACACCCTATAAACACTCGTGAAAGCTCTTAACCACCTCTCTCCACCCCTACACACCTCTCGATCACCAGTGCGTCGGACTAAAACACGGCACGTCGCGGTCAGTCAGAAAATGAAGTAACAATGAAGAGAAATCGGTACTTACCCGAACGTCCCGCCTGCGGGCGGCTGAAGTAGGGGCATTGCCTTCCAT
>JANFAE010000392.1:0-103229 GCA_024613145.1 Pisolithus marmoratus
AACTGCCCTACATGTGGCCAAATGACTTCTATACATGGCCTATGACTTCTTCATGGAGGTATGCATGAGCAGTGATCTGGCAGATTATTCAACAGCATAGAAATTTGGGATCTGGCCAACCATCCTGCATACATAAGAACAGGATACAATGTATGTATGACCAAACAATGCTCCAAACAGGACAATTGATGTAAAGCAGAGCAATTCAGACATTTCAACAGCATCACTTTCTGTCAGGGCATCACAGAACTTGCAGTATGCCTATACCACATTCAACAGATGCAATAAGCATTCTCCATTGCACAAGGTGCAGTGTCTAAAATGGCCAGCAAGAATGGAGGACTGCTGAGTGACCTAGTCCTGCCAGTAGGGCATTCATGCAGCAGAGAGAGTAGTGGGTCACATGGGACCCAAAACAGCATGTTATCAGATACTTTGATACAATGTAGGGTTGGACTTATTGTACAGTTTTTATAGTCCAGAGACCAGAGGTATCAGGAGCAGAGGATAGTGAACCGCATGACACACTGGTACTTACTCAAGTTTGGGTCAGAGGGCAGAAGGATCCAAGAAGGCACTTGTGGAGTATCTACACTGGTATTCAAACTGAAGTGCTGCAACATGTGTTCAGGGCTTGTATACTACAATGAGTATACAACAAAGGCAATATCTGGGTACATCAAGGTCTAGGGTTTTGGAGTGCATTGGTAATATGTTTGTAGTATATTTATAGTCCATTAATAGTCCATTGATATATTAGGTCCTAAAGTTCTACCCCACATGGTTAGGGACTTAATTTGGATGGAATCAGTTGAAATGCATTTTCTATGTTTGATGGTCAGTGTTGAATGTAGGTGTTACTGGATTTTTCTCAAGTCAAGTACATAATATTCAACTTGCTCTTTTAGTTTCTGTTCCATACTTCTCTTAGCATGTACATGCAGAATGGATGTTGTACCTAGCCATACCTGTCCTACCTAGTGTGCAGTACATCTCAGTCATCATTCCTCAACACTGAGGTGAGCTGCTTGTTGACTGTGCCTGCATCTTTACTTATTTGCCCCAGTCACTCATGACAGCTACTTAGTTACTAAATTTTGAGTCAACATATCCTGACCCTGAGGCACTCATTATGGATCCATTTATTATCATTGTCCCTCCCAACAATAGTCAGTAGTCAGTACTGTTGGCTCAGTGGAAAAATCAGCCAGAAACTAAAGGCAAAACCGGCAGTACGAATGGACTTCAGTCCATACCTCACACATTTCAGATACATTCCACAGTAATGATGATCTACAGAGAACTTCAGCAACACACCACAAATGCATCAAACTTTACCAAACACATGCAAACCCTGGCAGTTGGAACCAATGCATACCTGCTACAAATGTACTATGAACTGACTACCATGGTGAATACCCTGCCAATATACTCTGAGTACATTACAAACACACTGAATTGAATGCATTACAAACCTCTTTGCTATTTGCATTAATTAGCTCAGAGATGTTGTAAAGTTTGCAGATATGATTGGTGAAAATGTTGATTGGTTTCTCCTTCCTTCTGTCTCATTCTATGACTTTCTGATGTGTTCTACCAAGTTCCACACCTATTACCTTGACCAGCCAACAGCATTATTCTTGTTACAGTTTGTGCCATGCTGTGGGACATCTTTTCCTTGCCTGACTGTTTGTTGCTGTTTACCTTGTTCTATGATGTTCTTTCTTGGTCGTTTGACTCATGCCTTGGCTTGGCCAATGGCAGTATCTTCTCTATACACATGTTTGACACATGTAGGACTCTGGCCAATGGCCTTTCTTTCTCTTGCTACATGAGGTCGCCTTGAGGCCTCCTTTCCTGTACTATATATAGTTGGCTCTAGTCTTGAGGAACCCTCAGACTAGAGCTGTCCAATACATTGGTTAGCTACTCAGAACTTTGAACTAAAACCTATCAGCTCTCCATCAGAACTACAACAAATCCTTCAGACAGAAGGTTACAACTGTCATGTTGTAGAATGACTATTTGGGCTCAACTTGTGCTATAGACCTCAGTCTTAGCATAACAATTCTCTTCTAGCACATGTTCAACACATGTTCTTTCCTTCCAATAGTGTTTCCTCCTTGGATACATGAGGTCACCTTGAGGCCTTTCTTGCACTGTATAAAACAAAGAACACTAGTCTCATTGGACCATATTTGGTTAGCCATTGCATGAAGTGCACATTGATGTCTATCAATATTTAGCCCATGACCCTCCATTTGGGCTTGGTCATATTCATCCCATCCTCAATTAAGCTCTCAGAAGGCAAGTTGCTCTGGGTATCACAGGGCCATGTTCAATGATGTATTTCCATTGATAGTGGCTTCTACTATATGCTTGATATGTCTCTGGCATCCCCAACATTGCTGATTTTCATGTATGGCACCATAGATGTACAACCATACCCATCAGTCCTGAGTAGGGTTCTCCCCTACATTTTGAGACCTATCATCTCAGTCAGTGTTGAGGTCCATAGCATTGTCTGTGATTCTTAGAGATGCATTTCATATGCTCTTTTCATTGGGGGTGGAGTCGAGGCAATGCTCTATCCTCCCATCTTCACTGATCTGTACCTCCCCCCATGGTGTACTTGTCATCACAACATCAGGATATATCTTGATGCTGGAGCTTATAGCTCCTTGTAGATGGACCATACTTATTGCATTGTCTACCAGTCTGGCCAAGCCAGTGCAGTCCCTGTGCATATGCCAAATCTCTTCATGAGCTATGATTAAGCTTTCACATCAGGAAACCTGTGATGTGCTGGTATTCCTAGGTAATTATGGCAAGTAGTTATCAGTTTGATATGAACTGAATAATGGTGTGTAGGGCATGATCTTCTATAATCATAAAGATAATAGTCAAATAATGCATTAGATAACCTGGCAGACATTTTACCATTTGGTCAACTGCATATAGGCCTGACATAAGGATTACAAGACCTTTGTCATCATGGTATTGTGATGACAAGAGGTGACATGACAAATGTAATAATGCTATGAAGTTGACAACACACTATAATTGCTCATCAGACAATATCATGATCATATTAATGACAATAATCTTTTCAGTCTGATTTTACTGTGGTCATCAATATCCAGTCTTGTCATCTATGTCATTTATGATCATTTGAACAACTCTTCACTAGCCACAAGTGTGGGAATATCTTTGTAATAACTGTATAGTACATGCTATATAAACTCATCCTCTCTCCCCTTCTCTCTCTTCTTTACTCTTGTCTCTGAGTTCTACCTCAGGGCAAGAGTCACTCTAAGACTCTAAGTCTTAGAGTTCATATCCAGGTAAGTGTACCTTGTGTGAAAGCAACTGTAAGTGTCCTTTTGTGTTTTATTTTCGCTTTTTTGGAAGTTGAAGTAGTTCATATTTAGTAGTGTACTCTATAGGTATTAATTATGTAAATAATATTGAATGAAATTGTTTGCTTTAATACTCTGATTAATAAGCTCAATTAAAGGTTGCTATAACAATTTTTATTTTTATTTTTTAAGCTGTTGATAGTGTAAATGACAATTGTTGGTAATGTCTGATAATGAAAGATATATATGATCAACTGTCCACATTCTGAAACATCTGAGCTACTTAACCTTAATGATAACTTTTGACCTTTGCTGCCAAGGCTCCCGGAAATTATATAGCATGATAAGTGTGTGTATCATTATGGTATACCTTATAGGGCTGTACAGGGTAGATAAAGTCTTATATAGCATTAGCATTTCATTTACATTTCCCTGATGCAAGGATTTCTTTTCAGTATTCCTCTCTGCATTGAAGGTGGTATGCCATCATTTGTAGCATGGAGCATATTCTCCATGCACTATCTGGAGGGGTATCCTTGTTGGTGCATCTTCCATTGACCACTCCTCTGTCATATTCTTGACAAGCAAAGTCATCAGGGCATTCTATTGCTCTCATGAGGAAATCATCATTGCTGAGTAGCCCTTCTGCTACATGGTTGACTCAGTGTCGGCATTCATCACACCTTCCTTCATGGACTGCACCATATAGATGGGACCATTCCCATCATTCAAGATCAGCATCTACCATTGTCTCATAGTCCTTGTTCTCACTGACATTGTCAGTTTCAGGAGAACTACATTCTTCAGATGCTATGAGGGTCCCCTCTGAAGATTTGTCCTCTTCAATGCATATCATGGAGCATGATATTATTTCCTTGCCATCAGGTGACTCATCTTCATGATGTATTGTGCCTAAGTATGCAACAGGTTCATCATCATTGTCTATTTCAGAATAGTTTTTGTAGTTATGGTCAACATTGTCATCTACAAGGCTTTCTGCCTCATCAGGGTCATTTCCCACATTATTATCCTCATTGTCATTGGCCTCAATGACTACAACTTCATTGGGTTCAACATGTTCCTGCTCTTCAAGAACACTGTCATTTTCCACATCTTCCTGGGTGTCAACTGCATATAGTCATGGCCTTGATACAGCCTTATCCTTTTCCTTTCAGGGGCAAGGACAGTCTGTGGCCATATGACCCTCCTCTGAACAGTTGTAGCACATTATTCCTGGCATGAATTTTCAGGGTTGATTCCCCTTTGCTTGTGAGTTTCCTCACTCTTGCTGTCAGGGTTTGTTGCCCCTATCATTGTGGTGGTATTGTCCACCTTGTCTTTCATGGCCAGTGCTTTTTCCTGGGGAATCAGTCTTTCAACAATAAAGTGTATTCCCCTTTTTGAAATACTTGAACTTATTGTTTGCAGTTGAGCCCATTGTGCTCTTGTTCCTGTGTGGGTGTGAACCACTTTGTCCCTGGGAGGTCATTCCTCCAGAGCCAGTGTGGCTCACCCTCATATGCTGGTTTATTGCTTTCTGCACCATTTCCATGCACTGTACTTCTTCAAGTATTTCTTTGATTGTGGAGTGCTCAGCAGATATTCTGCAAGCCTCATATATTGCTTTTATTATTGCATGTGGTAATCCCTGCAAAAACTTCCTTCTGAATGAGTAATCATTGGGAGGTTGCACCATTCAGTGTGCACAACATTTTAGGTCATTATAGAATGCTAGAGCACCTTTGTCATGCTCATACCTTGTTCAGTTGTACTTGTTGGCACTGTTTTGCACCAATGCTTCATGGACAAATCTCTTGAATAATCCACATATAAGGTCTTCAAAGGACCATCATTGTACTTGTCAGTTTGGTGATTTGACCTCTTGGTCATACCATTGGGAGGCCAGTCCCTCCAAAAATAATCCAGTGTACAGCACACAATCCTCATCACAATCTGGTCCCATAATCTTAAATGTACAGAAGTACTTCAGTATCTGGCCTAGCTGGTCATCAAATTTTTCCAGGTCATCCTGGCCTCCATACTTTCCAGGCTTCAATGGGCTCATAGCTTTCACCTCTGGCCCAACTTGGCCTGTTGGTAAACCAACTTGTTCCCAAATGTGCTGAGTATATCTGTTCTGCATAAATTCCATATATCTTGTATTTCCTGGGGTATATCCTCTTAGATAGTTAGGTCAATTACCCTGTATCATGGGGCAACCACCAACATGGGGAACATTCCCACTGATGATATCTATATCATCATCTTCATCATTGGCAGGATTCCCCCCATATGGGCTTCAGCTGGGAGGTCTGTTCCTTTCTCCCTGCCTTCCATTCCCTCCAGAAGGGTATTCCCCTTCCTTTGCAGTCTCATTTGCCACTGCTATGGCATGATCTCTTGCCATTTGATGGAGGATGGCAGTCCCTCATTGGGTGCCAAATATCTGTCTTATTATATCCAAATTGTGCCTTGAGAAGTATGCCAGGTGATTCAGCATGTCAGGGGCAAATCCTCTTCTGTTGTAGTCCACCCTTTCTGGCATGTTAGAGCTTCTATTCAGAGGGCTTCCCCTCATGGCAGGCCCTTCCTTCTGTAGCTGAGGGGTGAGTCCCTCCCTCTTTACCCATATTTCAGTATTTGGGCTACCAGCTCTGCTGGTGTGATTGTCACTGTTCCTCCTTGCCAGCATACACCTAATATGTGCTATTGCTTCTGTGTGGTGCCAGCTGGGGTTTACCCCATGATTATGCAACTCCTTGGGGCTGTACCCATAATCCAGCCATTGTCATTTGACATTTAGGAGAGATTCATTCATGATTTCAACTGCCACATGTGGGTCAATTGGGGGATCTTCCTCATTTGTCCCTCTCATGGAAGGCTTGTTGCCTTCATATAGATCACTAGAGGGGGGGTTTCATTCCCTCATGAGGGCACAGGGTCAGGTAATAACCATGAGATATTATTCTCCATCTGTTGAGGAGTTAGAGGACTCAACAAGTTGTCCTTTTTCTCTGTTGCTTCCTTCATACCCTGGTTGGTACTACTCCCCAAGGTCATTGATGGCCTTAGCCCTCCTGGCATGGGCACTGCAGCTCCTGGCTGGTTGGTGCTTGTGTCCCCTTGGGTATTGCTGGGTTGAAGGGCTTTTCCCTTCTTATTGGTCTTTTTATTATCCTTTTGGACCTTGGGGGGTCCTTCTGGGATGCAACAATTATTTTCATCAGGCAGGGGATCACCTCCACCATCTGATGTCTTTGTCATTCCCAATTTTACAGCACATGCATATGCACAAGTAGCTGTGCAACTCATATTGTGAATACTTGATTACACAGTTCAAAAAATTGTAAGGGTTGGATACCTTTCATCTTAAGATCATGCCTGTGAACTGTACCTTTTGGTATTTGCAAAGTATGATACATAAAGACAAGAAAGATTGTTCTTATAAAACTGTGAGACAATTTTAAACAAAGTATATATACAACAAGCTGCCAGGCATGTGATACCAGAGTACCACATGCCTGTGATTGATAATAGACACCATATGTGGTGTACCCCTAACAGAACTGCAGGTAAACTGTGCTTTCCATACAAGCTCTAACACAGGAATGATTTACTCTCCAACATGTCAAACTGTCATGGTGTACTGTCATTGAGCTGCAAATTACTGTGAAGGTCACATGCTTGTTGATCAAAGCAACTTGTGTGTTTTTTTCCATTTTTGTGTAATCAGCACATCTGAAAACAAGCCTCCATTCTCAAGCTGCATCTTTACAAAAGTGGTGAGGACATCGAAGTTACGCAAAATAACCAAGATTTGTGCACAGCTTCCCGTTGTCATTCCTATCCACGACGACGTTTACCGCGCAGCTTTGGGAACTCCAGGGGAACTTTGAGTAATGCGCGTTTCGCCTCTGCAGCACTGTCCGGAAGACCCAGCCTTTTCAGATCCGTAAGAGTGAGCTTGGCGATTTGGCATCCTGCATCACATGAAGAAACAATGCCGTGCAGAAAAGCCTTAAGAACATACCCATTGACTTGAAGAGTGTGTTGATCCTACGCAAACAACAAGATTAGGGAAGGCTAGACGCAGGTTACATCTGACTTACGAGTGTGTAGACTGACTCAAATCCTTCGCTATTAATTCAGTATCCGTTGCGTAGTCATCAATTCGCAAGCACAGTGCGAACATATGTGTTAGCAGCAACGTCTCTTTCTGAGACGTAAATTGTGGCCTATTCAATAGTAGTGTCAACTCGCTAGTACGTAGGAAGGGCGGGAAGTACTGACTTGGAAGACGACCTTGCATTCTCCGTAAATCGTGACAACAGACCGTCTGCAATAGCGGACGGCATTGAACCTAACTTCTCTTGCAGAGAAAATTTTCCAAGATTGCTTTGGGTAGCCAGTTTCCGGAAAACCATCATATATGAAATGTATAGAAGAATCTTGCTGGACGGAAAATCAGTGGGAAACCTCTGAACACAGGTAAAACGCACATGTTGGTCTTGCTAGGAGACGTAGACTCGCAAATTGAATGCAAATGTTGGTTGATCCACTTGGATCTTTTGAAGGGAAGGAGCGGTGTTCGTTGATTTTGTCCAACAACCAAAAACGGAGTCGCAGATAGTGTTTTCCATTCCGCCTCGGGGATTATGCTATGGAGGGAATAAACGTCGCTAGGGATAGTAGCTTCTGCGTTATATGGAGGAACCAAACGCGTGCTGTCAGCCGTGGCCTGAGCCTCCTCTGACGATCCTCACGATGAGGTTGGAAACATACACAGACAAGAAAATGCGAACCTTTGGACGGCAGAGCTTGAGTGCTCTTCTGTATGCTCTCTTGCAGATGATCTACCACAGTTTCCATGGCAGAAACATCGACCTTATTCCGCTCTTGTGCTTTGATAGCCAGTTTGGCCTTTTTGGTACCGAACGTCTCACCCAGTGCTGCTCGAGCTTCCAAACGTTGGAGCACTGAAACAGCTATAGGTTCCAGGCCTTTAAGAGCCTTGACATCGCGTGTAAGCGTGTGGAGAGGTGCTGGTCGGATAGTGGTTATGCCAGTCTTTTTATCATGCACACCAACCAAGTACCTGTGAAAACGCAGGTAGGCAGTGTCAGAAAGGCCGTATAGAATAGTAGTTGAGAGTAAGCGTACCGACATCCTGTAGTCTGGTTGGCCGAGTGGAAGTCGACGGAATCGGTTTCTCCTGCAACGAGAGTGGGTAAATCGGCAAAGTCCACGCCGTCCGCGTCTTCTGTAACTCTTGCCTTTCCCCCAGTCTGGTAGCAGCTGAACGTGATTGATTTTGAGGGAATGGCAGAGGGGAAATTGGCTGGTTTGAGGTGATGGTCAGGAGTTCAGGCTTCCCTTGAACTATCATCAACAACGCCAGGGAACCCACCGAGAACGGGACCCAGTTGCGATTTAGGCTGGGTGGACAGCACAAAGGAGGCCTTTGCGTCGTCTCCATCTCCACGCTTTCGCTTTTTTGAAACTGAAGTGGAGGCCATTTGTCGCACACAAGCAAAGTGACAACTGCCACACTTCAGAGCGAAGTTGGAACATCACTGCAACTTTGCAAGGTCAGCCCCCGCATCATCTACTCGTCTAATTATTCTATGCTAAGAGCCGTCATTTAGGCTCAGTACAGCTCGCCCTTCGACGCTGTACAGATTTGTACCGTAGTCTTTTCAGTTGTGCCCGTCGGCCAAGGCGCTGCGACTGCGAACGTGTTGCTTCCTCGCTTTTTCCCTTCTGCCACAATGTCCAAATCTCGGTCTCAGAGTCAGAGCCTTCCTTCAACCACTGCACTGAAGCTGGAAGACGTCAAGCATGAAGAGATCAAACCCGAAGAACAAGATGTCCAATTGCCACCTGAGACACCGCCCGAACCTGTTAAGCCTGAGTCGTCTCCGCCTCCCAAGCGGGAGTCTTCGGAGACAAGCACTCCAGCACCGAACAATAGGCACAAACGTAGTGGACCACAACTCATAGCCGATCTTCCTCTCGCAGAGGAGGAGGCCCGAGCTACCTTCGTCGAAATTACTGACAACCACTACCAATACTCTACCCTTGGGCGCGTTAGGGAGACCCTTGAGGGTATGACCTGCGATTGTCAATACGAACCTGGTCAGTTGGGCGATTTTCACGTGGTATCCTTTGTAGTGACTAGTACGTTGCTGTACTCGGGGGCTACTGGCTTGCAGGTGTAGATGACCCATCCGACGCCTGTGGGCATGGCTCGGACTGTATCAATCGGCTCACGCAGGTAGAATGTCTCGCAGAGGACTGCCGGTGTCGCTCATATTGTCAAAACCAACGGTAGCCTTTCTTCTCGCATCTAGCCATCTCCCATTACTAACCACTGCTCTACCCCTCAGGTTCCAACGCAAAGAGTATGCTCGGATGGATATTGTCTTAACGGAGAAGAAGGGCTACGGGCTTCGGGCTGCTGCGGACATACAAAAGTGCGCTAGATACACAATCGAGCCACCAGGCTGACGACTGACGCCTGTTTTCCAGGGATACATTTATATATGAGTATGTTGGTGAAGTGGTCAGCCATCCGTCATTCAAGAAACGAATGCGGGAGTATGCAGAAGAGGGTATTCGACACTTTTACTTCATGATGTTGCAGAAGGACGAGGTGAGAGCAAAGTTTCGTTTCCCAATCCCACACCCCCTAATTTGGCTCACTGCTGTCAGTACATCGATGCAACAAAGCGAGGGGGCATCGGCCGTTTTGCCAACCATAGTTGCAGCCCTAATTGCTATGTCGCAAAGTGGACGGTTGGTCAACATGTGCGAATGGGCATATTTGCGAAACGTTTTATTCACAGGGATGAAGAGCTGACCTTCAATTATAATGTGGACCGTTATGGGTACATGCATATCTCATGAAGCACCTTCGGATCGCTGATGTATCTTTGCAGACACGACGCACAACCGTGTTATTGTGGGGAGCTCAACTGCGTTGGCTACCTTGGTGGCAAGACTCAGACGGATATCGCGGCCATGGACGACCTCTATTTGGACGGTGAGCCAGGTAGTTCTTGTTGAAGTTTGGCGACTCACTTTTCCATTCTTAGCCCTCGGTATTACAGAAGAGGTTGAGAAACTTGGACTCAAAGGTAGTAAGAAGCGGAAGAGTAAAAAACTCGATGAAGACTACCTTGTAAGTGTGCTTTTCTCCAATAGCACTGCCGTTTGTCTAATACCTCTCAGCCCGAGGTCAAACCTCTAGTAGAAAAGGACGTACCCAAAGTCGTGCAGGCTATACGTCAGACGCAAAGTAGGAAGGTCCTATTGAAACTTTTAACACGTATCAAGGTACTTCGGATCGTCGATCGCAAATTCCAGTGGCTCTACTCACCAACCGCACTTTAAGATTACAGACAATGACGCTGCCATGCGCCAGATCATGCGCTTACGTGGCTTCAGCGTGATGAACAATATTCTCGCCGACTATGCTAAGGACATCGAAATCTCGGTTGCCGTATGTATATTTCGCACTTGTCGGTGAAACAGATTGCTGAAGTCTTTTTATAGGCGCTTGAAGTGATGCAGAAATGGCCGCTTATACAGCGGAACAAAGTGGAAGATTCAAAGATTCGGGTACCAGTGCAGATGTGCCAGGAATCGGAGAATGAGACCATGAAAGGCCTGGCAACTAAGGTGAGCTTCTCTCTGCCTGTTTGGGACTAACATTTACCTTTCCTGCAGCTTCTTGAATACTGGGATTCCCTCGAGGTTGCTTACCGAATACCGAAACGTTTAAAGGCGGTACGTAGCTCAAAAATCTTGTGCAGCATCATTTCCTTGTTAACGATTACCTTTCGCCCCCCTACCCCACAGAACGGTGAGGAAGAAAGCTGCGATGGACCTACGATCATCGTCATCGACCCCCATGATGACTCTCGACCTCTCAAGAAGTCCCGACGGGAAGGCGACGACGTGGAGTTCAAGCTTGCGAGTCCCACCGCACGATCGGCCAGTTGCTCAGAAACCCGACCCGTCAAGGTGATGCAGACACCCGAACCGGCGGCGGTCTACGTTGCGGCGGAGCAGCGGAAAGAGATTGCAGCTGTCATAGCTGCTGCAACGGCTGCTGCAGAGGCAGAAGCTGCCAGGATAGCCGCGGCTGCGGCTGCTGCTGCGACAGCAAATGCTCTCCCAACCATGTCTAATGCCGAGCACAGAAAGAAAGCAAAATCATCCCGGAAGCATCAGACGAAGGAGGAGAAAGAGGCGCATAAGGAGAAGCGTCTTGTAAAGCTCATTGGCTGCGTCGTAGTAAAGTGCATGTCCAGATACGCCAAGCAGTTGGACCACGACCAATTCAAGAAGTACGCCAAAGAGGCATGTGCTCTTTCTTCTGTGATTCTTCGTGGCTGATCGTTGCATCCTCGTGAACAGCTTACCCATATTATCGCGGAGAAAGAGAAAAAGTCGACAAGTTACAAGGAAGGGAAATTGGATGCCCTCAATGACGAGAAGACAGCGAAGATTAAGAAGTTCGCAAGGGAGTACATTGCCAAGGTCGTCAGGAAATTAGAAAAATCAAAACATAAACCTTCCTCGTCCGGCGACGCCCTGCAAGGCCAAGGCAACACTTCGCCAACGATGAACTTAGACGCTGCAGATATGCACGAGGACAGCAGAGATGTTGAAATGACAATGTCTGTCGAGCAGGCGATGGATCTAGGTTCGGACGACGACGCAGAGATGGATGAGCCAGATGACGCGCAACACTCGTCAGACGAGGTGGACCCGTCGCCAGTGGAGGGTGTCTCGGAACGACCGCCAGAGTCTGTCACTCCAATGACGCCACCTGATTCCGCGCAGCCGCTAGACCCCAGAATTCGGCATCGCACAGACGAACTAGGATGGGACTTGAAGGTTACATCGCTGAAAGAGATGAATGGAATCCGTGTATAGCTATTCATCACCTCGCACCCACATTATTTATGATAAAGCTATCCCCTTATTACTGTTCAACACTCTCGTTTAGATGGTTTAATGCATCAATAGCGGAGATACATGGGAACTACGTGGCGGTGATGCTGGATAAACCATCTACCAGAAGAGTTCCTGGTTAGCAGGGCTAGTGACAGTAAGACGATTCAGGAGAGGCAGTCGAGTGGGTCCGGCTCGTCGTCAATCGGTCTGTGGTTAGTTGCGATGGCCCTTATTCGTTCTAGCAGGTCCGGTGGGGGGCCTTTAGAAGGTTTGCAAGAGGTGGGCTTGACCTTCGGATTAATGCTCGGAGCTCGCATGGTATTCTCCTTCAGTTTGGAGGACGGGACTCTGTGGCATGAAAACGTCAGCAATGTCAGCCGGACGCCGGAAATACCGTTGCGTACGGTTTGGATTCGATGTCTTCAACCTTCAGGGGTCGGTCATCTTGGTGTTCCCGGACGGGGATAGCTTTCTTCCGTTTCCGAGGACGAGACACGTCATCATCTAACTCGTCTCCGACGGAGCTTTCGACTTTGGGGGTTCTCCTTCCGTTGCGCTCCTTAACAACGGGCTCGGAAACGACACCTTCTCGAGCGACGGCAATCTTCCCCTTCGCAGGTTTCTTTGGTTTAATTTCAGCCTCATCCCCGTTGCAGCCTTTACTGATAAAACTCGCAGCCTTCTTGCTCTTCTTCCCGGAAGCGTCGTCGTCTGGTGGCCGACGTCTCTTATGATTTGGCTCGCGGGTGACCTCCAGCTCATTGCCTATACGGTTAGCGGTGGGTATGTGAGAATGTAATGGTCACGGCCAAGAGACGCAGTATACCTTCCGACTCTTTGGACGTATTTTCTAGTATGCGCTTGCTACTCGGCATTTTTTCGAGGATGTTTTGCGAGCGCGATGTCTGCTTCCGTGTTGTAATCGAACGGTCGTTGTCACTGGTGTCATGTGGGTCCTCAATGATGACTTGCTTGCTACTTGGCAACCTTTCGAGGGCGTTTTGCGAGCGCGACGTTTGCTTCCGTGTTGTAGTCGAACGGCCGTTGTCAGTAATGTCGTGTGGGTCCTCAACGACGACTGGTTTGCGCTTCTTTCCACGACTACCGGCCTTCTGGGGTGCCTCGACCAGCGTTTGATCATCTTCTGAACATCGTGCTCAAGATAGAATATTTTCACGAGTAGGCTAACTGACCGGACTCGGGATCTTCCTTTTGCATGACGGACACCGCAGTAGTACGAGCTTTGCGCTTTGAAGTCGTAACATTGTACTGTGTAGACTTCTTGGGACGACGGGCTTTGCCTTTTCGTGAGGGTTTAGAACCCTCATTTTCGTCGACACCTATGTCTGGAAGATGGTAAGATAGAATTTAAAAAATTTGAACAAAACAGACCTTCCAATTGTGTGGCTTTGCGTTTTTTTGAACCCTTCCTTTTGGACACGCTTTCCATCACCCTCTCCGCAGCCTTTGAGCTCCCTGAAAAGCTTGAGGTAAGCAATACCGAAGGTGGCAAACCAAGTCAACGAACCCGGTACTCCATCACAGTTCTCTGACAGAGGCTTCTCGAGTCCGCTGCGAGCACTCTTCAACCATGCTATATTGGAGGAACCACGGCTAGGAGAAAGAATCGCGGTCCTGTGATCTCGAGACACCGTCTGCGAGACACGATCGGTTTTGGAGTGGACGCTCTTAGCCTTGGACGGTGACTCTCCGGTGACGGCACGTGCGAGCAGGATGTCTGCGAGGGGGTTCTTGCCTGACGGTACGAATGTACTGTGCAAGTCCAAGTCGGATGATGCTCCAGTCGTATGGATTACCTAACACGCACCCTCCTCGATCTCTGAACCTCGCTTGTTGCCTCTGAATACGCTGCGCTTTGCTTTCTTCGACGGCGATGTTCGCCATGATTTTGGCCCTCCCAACGATCGACGCAGCTCACGCGAAGGAACTCGGTGGCACGTGATTCGATTAGTCTTCTCACGTGACTTGCATGGGGTCAAATTTAAAACCAAAGAATCTAGACGCCCTGACAGTATCTCCAGTGTTCAAGTTCAGGCATGCAACGAGGAGGACGCGAGGCAACCAATATGTCTTCGAGAAGTGGAATCGGCAGGCTATATAAAGACGACTTTGGATGCGCGACGCTCCGCGCATTTTCTTTACTGCTCAGCAGCGGATGTCGTCTCTGCCCCTCAGTTCAAGTACCGTCACCCCTGTGGGGACGGAAGCACTACTCAGAAAATTATTGCTGGCGAAAGACATCAATGATGTCCACTTTCATCTGTTCTCCCGTAGATCAAAGTCGAGGGCACTCGACCCTCGTGTGTTGAACGCTAGCACCACCCTTCTCAAGAGCAGCTCAAAGTACTTTGTTGATTGTAAGTTTCATTCCATCGATTAGCGTTGTGATATCCCCAAAGTTTCCCATTGCCTTCAATCAGTGTTCAGTTCGGATGTGATTCCCTCAAATATGGCGACGATGAACGTCAAAGCTACTGACAAGATTTTCGACGGGATTGATCTGCCCGATTATGGATATGAAAGCGACAGTGATCTCGAAGACGATACCGGTCAGTGGTCCTATCAATCTTACTGCTATGCTGTCCGGAAGATATCATAGTGTCACTTACACAAACACAAGTGACAGCAGGTTCCGATAGTGATATCGAAGACTCGGACACTTGCGTGCCAACTACGCCAAGTTTAGAGAAATACTATGACTTTCTGCAACAGAATGCCTCGGATGCAATCGGATTATCATCGGGGGGACCTGCGATCCAACCTACTTGGACAGTAGGCGGAGGCCGCCACATATTTGTCAAGGATGCCGCATTCCAGACGTACGTTGTATCTAGCTCTGCGACGTAATGTGCAATACTTAAGCAAATGCTAGATGGTATTGCCTCTTACATTTTCTCTACATGGGTACTACGGAGTTTTCGCTGCTCAGATCTTCAGGACTACAAGGGTCTCAGAGGTCTTCCTGCAACACAAGTCAGGTGCCAAAGTGTTCGGCGAAGTCCATGTACCGTCTTGCAACTAAGGTTTGCTGGCTAGTATTCCTATCATTCTATATGTAGTCTAACAACTATTGATCTAGCTCAGCATTGACGAACTCCGTGATCGTGCCTTTGCCTTTATTCGCAGCAACATCGATGAAAACAACTTATTGCAAGAATTGGCGAGCGGATTTACCGGAAGGTCCGTACATTTTTGACATGTCTTCCCGTGTTCTCATCGTGCTACGGTTAAATAGATACCCGGCTGTGTTGGAAATGGAACTCGACTTACTTTTACAGAAGATCGCAAATCCGCCCATCATCGAAGGTTTACCGAAGCTTATGTCGCGTATCTCTCAGAAGGAGCTATCTCATGGGGCAGATATCATGGCTGGATTCTACACACGGATTCTTGAGAAGCACTATTCGACTCAGCTGCCCACTCCTACATTCACACCTCTCCCGCCTCCAGAACCTGTCCCGGGTGACTCAGTCGGGCCTGCCGGGGATTATTCACCTCTTCCGTTGTCAACATGTCCCCCACCGCCTCGCCCATTAACGACTCCACAACCGGTACAAATACCGGGGTGGGGTACATTTGGTACGTCAACGTTAGGTGCACCGGCGTTTGGCTACCCTGGTACCGAACGTTCTGCAGGGAACATCAGTGCCTCCTCGGGTAGAACAAAAACAAATCGCAAGTAGTACGTAGCATCACAAGTAATTCCCGAAACTGTCAGTTTACAGTTGATCATAGAAATTTGTGAATGCAGTGGTTATGCAGTACAGCCAAAAACGCTATGGGATTGTGTCGAAGTTTCTAACATGGGAACGAACATGCTGTGGTGTTGCCCTGAGTTTCGAAAATCCATCTGATATTGTAAGGATTTCTACCATTAGAAAGTGATCAGGCAAGTACCGGGCAGACAAGTACAACATTGAGGGACTGAGAGGTGAAACTTTCGAGTGGAACATCGAAGTTCGAAGGGCCTGTGTCTCCACTGAAATCAAAAAAAAAAGAAAAAAATACCATACTACTGGCAATACAACATGTTTCAGTCAAAATTGGCGCCAGAATAACGGCACTTTAGAAACCCACAAAACCCCGGACTCATGAAGCCGCATGCAGGCTTAGTGTCTGCTTCAATGTCTGCTACAGCGTCTGCTCTATGTCACACAGCTTTCTCTGCAGTAAAATAGTAATTTATTCAAGCGTAGGTCCTGCAGAATACCCCACGCCGATTCTGGTGTATTGTTAAATCTTGCATATACTACTCCTGCTCGCATGATGTAAGTCAAAGTTGGATGATGCTCTACTCGTAGGGGGAATTAACGCACACCCTCCTCGATTCCTGAACCTTGCTTGCTGCCTTTGAACACGCTACGCCTTGCTTTCTTCGACGGCGATGTTATTTATTCTGGCACTCCGGTCGGCCGTCACTCGTGCGATGGAACCTGGTGGCACGTGATTCGATTGGTCTTCCCACGTGACGCCAATAGTTGAACTATAAAATCTAGGCGCCTTGTAACTCTCCAGGGTGTAATTTACTCCGCGTTGAACGTAACTATCGACCATACAGGTCTGCTTCGTGTTCAATTCGAAGCATGCCACGAGGAGAGCGCGCGGCATTTGACGTTTTCTCGAATCTAGTGAGCTTGCGATCTTGAGTAGAGAGAACAGGGCCTTCGTAGCGATCACGTGACTATTAGATAATCTAAACGGTACGATTTAGATTATCCCCCTGTCCGCTCTTCCCTTCTTTCCTCGCCTTCGAGCTCTTCACTTCTCGTGTGTCGTTCACCTCGAGTTCACGCATACACGCCCTCATCTTTTGGTCTTCACTCATACCATGTCGTCTCTGCCTGTTGGTGTGTCGTTTGCGCCGAATCCTACTCCTATTGTTTCGCCAGTCCTACCCACTCCGCCTACGACTGTACCAGCACCAGCTTCGGTTTCTAGACCCACTACCCCATCTCAGAATCCCCCCATTGTTTCTCCAGCAACCACGGGTACTCAGGCTCTGTTGGAGATTGAATCACCCCAGTGTGATGTATATTTTGGTGCGATGTTTACTTGCTTACATAAGCGCTTAGAGTGCACTTAGTACTACAGTTTTGGTACTATTCCCTCAGTAGTTGAGTCACTACTGAGGGTAAGCATACATATTCTTTATAGTACACTACTTACTGATACCTTGTAGCTGCCTACAGGTACTTCAATATATATAGTAGTTGAGTCACTACTGAGGCTGCCTACAGCCCTTTTCTACAGGTTATGAGCCCCGCATAGCACGGAAGAAAATTTTATTGTAGCAGACTCACAGTCGACTTGAATGAAGAAGCTACTCAAGCTTGCTACAAAATATCTCTACTACACTTGAAAGTAATAGGAATAATCTATGGAACCTGAGCTTGCAGAAGACAGCTGCAACTGGCACACCTATGGCAGTTGGGTGCTGAAGGCCATCTCTGAAGACGGCTTGATGGGACACTTAGATGGGTCTGAAACACGACCTGCAGCTCCAAAGTTACTACAGGAATATGGTGCCAGCCGGACACCACAAACCAACGAGGAGAGAGATGTCATCGCAGCCTGGAAAACTGCTGACGACGCGTGGCATCAATGGGCCGCCATGGCCCACCAATATATTATCTTCGGCATACCCGATTCAATCCTAATGCTATGTATGCATCTGGATACCCCTCATGAAACGTTTGCCTACCTCGAGAATTGCTACGGTCCAATTCCGAGACCTGAAAGCTTGAAGGTCATTGACGAGGCTTCATGACAGTCCGACTTGCCATCTGAGCAGTGTGCGACTGCTAAAAGTGCTCAGAGCACTTGTGACAGCCATAACGAACCAGAAAACCCACCTCAAGAGGAACAGGGCTCCCTAGACAGCCCAAACGACTGCGCCGAGACTGAAACTGGGTACCTGACACCCGAGATTGAGGTTGTAGATGTGCAGCAGGTGGACAACAACCTACCAGAGGTTGAGGTTGAGTTTTCAGATGCAGAACGGCCAGACGAACGCACAAGCACACTTGAAGCGCCTGACGAGAGGAGTCAGCATGCAGGTGACGAGGTTGCGGAGCATCGAGACTTGCCTGACTGGAGTGCCGAGGCTCCAGAGCTTGCAGGCAACACTGCCACACAAACCAGCAAACACTTTATTGAATCCATGCCGAAAATGCATCTTGGGCAGGAGCAGAGTCTCCCGACGAGCAGTGTAAAGATTGATGACAAAGGACAGTGGGAGGAGACTAAAAGAGGCTCCTGTTGGAAGAGGGGTCCTAGTTTGACCCAGGAGGCTAGAGATGCCTGGTAGAGTGTCAAAGAGTGGTGAAAACAATGAAAATGCGCCCTAAAAGTCCAAAA
The DNA here is from genome assembly GCA_024613145.1 of Pisolithus marmoratus. Lineage (NCBI taxonomy): Eukaryota > Fungi > Basidiomycota > Agaricomycetes > Boletales > Pisolithaceae > Pisolithus > Pisolithus marmoratus. Next base: position 18,702 of record JANFAE010000392.1, read on the forward strand.
GAATGCTGAGATTTGTCTAATGAGCGTCTGATCTTGGAGAAATATTCTCCCGAGGTTCTGCGTCCTTATTTCCATCTGCTCGTCTCTGGTAATGCGGCTGCTCTTTTCTAAGTAAGTACAGTGTACTGTAAGTAGTTGTTGGCTTACATAAGCCAACAACGCGTCCAAACACTAAGTAAAAAGATAAGGAAATAAGAACAGAACAGATCTGTAAAGTAAAAACAGTGAAATAAAATAAATTACCTAGTAGGGAGGCTTCCCTCCCTACAGCGGCAAGACGATTCTTGATGTACCTGGTCCACCGCCCGATGCACAATTCGAATGTCCTATACCACAGGACGAACCACCAGCGCGAACACATAGTGTCATAAGCACAGAACTCCGGTTATTGTGCATGTGGGGGCACAACACATCGCGACGGGGCAAACGGCAGCTATCTGTACGAACACGCCCGCTCACGATACCATCTAGCTTGCTATACTGGACTGCATGGCCACCCAATTGCATTACAAAGCGAAACACGGGACAAATGCAACCTGCAAGCATCATTAGATTCGAAGCGAGAGGCTGCACTGTGCACCTCATACCCTATACCACCATTTCGCCACCTTGCAATGTTGCTAAGCACCTCTGGGACATGGTGAATACTTACTGGTGGCAGGGGGTGCCTCCTAGATCGATGCGAAACGATGCGAAACGGCCGAGAAATCTTCCTGTGGCCAAATGGCTGCCTCGCAGCAGCAGTAGGAGGCAAGGTGACACGCATACCAGCATATATTCACCTGCACCACCTAAACGGCCTCCCAACGGCCTCACGCACACTCCACCAACCTTCATGGACATGCACCAACACGGCAGGATCAAGACGAAGGCTGAAAATGTCAGCATTGTTCGTACCAGGCCAAGCACCTACCGTACACTTGTGGTCGCCATGCGGCCACTGCAGCTCATCTCGATGCCAACCGATCCATCCGAAATCGTTGTGGGGGGGTTCTCAATACTAGGCGTTCACGATAACGAGGTCAGCGACACTGGAAATGTCCAGATGAGAGGGTACCCACACCCTGGTGAACACGCACATGATTGTGCTACCATTTCGCCACCTTATGCACCGAGGAAACGCTGGAAACCTCCCTGGAACGTCACAGGCACCTTATGGATGCAGAGGGTGTCCAACAGAATCAAAACGAGCACTGAAAAGATCAGTAACGCTCATATGAGGCGATACACCAAGTCTTGGATGAAACCGTCAAACGGCTCACCTGCATCGCCAAAACCGCCTCAATACGGCCTCGCGTACCCTCCTGGGACCCTCAGGGACCCACACCGATGCGGCAGGATCAAAACAGACCTGCGAATCGTCAGTAGATACCAAACGAGAGGTATCACAGTGCACCCCATGAACACTGTGGCTATTGCGCCACATCGCCACCTCTGGAAACTCCTCTGGAATGTTGCGAACACATATTGGCGGCAGGAGGTGCCTCCAGGACGGATGCGGAACAACAATAAACTTGTTATATTCAAACGGCGGCCCTCGCGATCACAGTACAAGGCCAAGGAGCGCGTGCACTACAGCCATCTCCGAAACGGGAAGTTGCCACAATGCGGCGTGGCAAACACTCGCACACAACACTCGCACACAATGGACTCGAGGCTGTACTTGCAGCAATTATACTCGTTTTATTCCAATATTCAGTATACATTTTTTCTATTGAGTCCTATATTCTTTACCCCTCCTAATCACACAGTGGAGCTTCAGGGGGTGTGTTGGAGATTGAATCACCCCAGTGTGATGTATATTTTGGTGCGATGTTTACTTGCTTACATAAGCGCTTAGAGTGCACTTAGTACTACAGTTTTGGTACTATTCCCTCAGTAGTTGAGTCACTACTGAGGGTAAGCATACATATTCTTTATAGTACACTACTTACTGATACCTTGTAGCTGCCTACAGGTACTTCAATATATATAGTAGTTGAGTCACTACTGAGGCTGCCTACAGCCCTTTTCTACAGGCTCAACAAGTTTTAGCTGCATATATCCTCCTTTCTCCCAACTCGAAGGCTTCTATAGACACTTTGATCAACAAAGAGCATTCCCGCTCTTCTGCTTCTCATTGGTCCAACGTTTGATGTGTCCTTCCATTTGATTTAGACAGTTGCGCCCCCATCATCACCCCTGACATGCCAGTTCCAGTTTCTAACCTAGTTAACAATTTGGCTGACGCTGGCTTTCACGTTCCTCTCACTCTCTTCTCCCGTGACTCTCTTTATAAACTTCAGAACCAACCCCTTGTGGTTAAGATGGTCAAAGTTCATCAAAATGGCCAAAATGTCTACATCCTTGACTCGAGTCAGTTCCCTGCCGAAATGGACATGAGGCCTCTGGATTGGTATTCTGCTTGGGAACGTTATTTAGAATGGATCAGTGCACGTCAAGGCCTCATACAAAAACGCATGTGGTCTTGCCACTTCCATTTCCTTGCTCGCAAAGACAAATTCACCGATCACTTCTCTGCTATCCTTCTTTTTGACATCGAGATCCGCTCCTCCGCTGCAACAGATCCTAACTTCTTGCTCGACCTCGAGCAGTACAGATCCTGTTTCTTACAACATCAAATTTGTTCCATGCATGCCCCCTTGTCCATGGACGCTGTCTCGGATAAGTCATCTATGACTCGCTCCCAACGTTTTAACCCTTATGATCGCAAATCTCGCTGTGATACTACGGACGATTCCTTTTGGAACTCCCAGCAACCTCCTCCAACATGTCTCATTTGTCTCCGTTCTGGTCACAAGTTCCCCTCGTGCTCTGAAGAGGTTATGCAGAAAGGTCAACAAACGTTTGCGAGGTGCCGTGACGGCAAGCTCGTCTGACGTGACAACAATGCTCCCATCTGTTTTTTCTTCCAACTTGCCACTGCCAAGAAACCTTGCTATGAATCTCACCCCGATCAACACATCTGTGCCGCCTGCGGCTCTCGAGATCATGGCTCCTCTAACCATAAATCTGCTTAATCCTGAATCCTCTGCACCTTTCTTGCGCGCATCTGAAGTTTTTCCTCGTTCCTTCATCTTTTCAGGTTTCTCCCCTCCTCTTCCGTCATGTCATGACTCCGATACAGACTTTTCTCGTGTCATCACGCCATACTCCTCTTCTGCCTTTGAAGACACTCTTCGTACTCTTAACTTATTCGATCAATATCCAGACTTGCCCAACAAGCTTCAGTTCAGCTTCCCTATTGGAGATTTAGCCCCACTATCATCATCATACATTCCTCCAAATCATGATAATATTCTTGATCATCACAATGCCATTCACAAATACATTTCTGATGAGTTGCGATTGGGACGTTTTTCAGGACCGTTCACTTTGGATCAGTTATTTCTCAAAATCAGTCATTTTCGATCATCCCCCTTTCAAATCGTTTCCAAAGAAATGGGAGTAGGTTTACCTCCCAAAATCCGAGTCTGTCGCAATCTTTCGTTCAAAGGCATCATCCGTCTCTCTGTCAATGATCAAATTGATTCCGATTCTTTCCCTACCCATTGGGGTTCAGCGGAAATCGCCGCTTCCATCGTTAGTATCACTCTCGTGTGTCTTTTCCTGTCCACGGGAGATCACGGATGTTCTTTGCTGAATGGGTCACGTCTTCACGGTGTGGTTCATGATGTTTGAAGGCATCTGCTCCATTCTGTCCCGCCTTTTCTCTTCTCTGGGCAGTTTCTTTTTGATGTTGCACATCATCCGCCCTCTTTCATGCTCAGCTCTCCATGTTCTTTTCTTATCGTTTCTCTTTCCAGATCGCTTGCACTCCCCCAGGTACGCAGGCAGCGTCTCTTGACATCGAAGCCGCTTATCGCAGCATTCCCATTCTTCCCAATCACAAACGTTTTCTAGTCATTATGTTCGATGATGAACTGTTCTTGGATCACACTCTTCCTTTCGGTTTATCACCTGCCTCTGGTCTGCAAGGCGAGGTCGCTGATGCGGTCATTGATATTTGGGATGCACTTTGAGTTGGTCCCACCATCAAATGGGTGGATGACTTTAATCTTTTCAGATCGCCATCGCCCAATGGTCCTTTTCTTGGTATCTGGGACAGCGAGGTGTATCGTTACGATTACGATCTCGATTATGCCAAGCGTTTGATCTCGCATTTGGGTGTTCCTTGGCACAAGGAAAAGGGTCAACCCTTTCGCAACTCTGTAGAATATGTCGGCTTCTTGTGGAAGATCCCTTGCAAATCCGTCTCCCTTCTAGAGTCTAAACACTCCAAATATCTGGCCCGCATCAACTCCTTCCTTTCTGGGATCCAGTCTTCTCGCGTTTTCAAATGAGATGCGGAACGTATTGTGGGCACTTTGAACCACATCACTTTTGTTTTTCCTTTTGCTAAATCCTTCCTTTCTCCTCTTTACCAATGGATTTCCGAATTCCCTGACGAGTTCAAGCCTCGCTTCGCTTGTCCTTCAGTTATTTCTGACATTAAATGGTGGTCTGAATTGCTCTCTTCTCCCCACCCTCCCATCTCTGTCGCTTCTCACCCCCCTCCTATCAATCTCAATATCTGGGTCGACGCTTCATCGGAATTTGGTATTGGTATTCTCTGCGACGGTTTGTGGGCTGCCTGGTCCCTTACCCCAGACTGGCATGCTCCCCACCGTGACATTGGATGGTTGGAAGCCTTGGCCATTGAACTCACCATCAATCTCATTGTCTCTCATGGATTTCACGACTCTTCATTTATCATTTGTAGTGACAATCAGGGAGCCATTGCCACTTTCGAAAAAGGCTGTTGCCGGAATTTTATGTCCAATTTGTGCATTCGCCGAGCATCTTTATCGTCTCATGAGGCACGTCTTCACTTCATTTTCTCCTTCGTTGCATCAGCCGACAACCTGGCGGACCCTATTTTGTGGGGCACATTTCCTGACTCTTACAGCCCTCTCTCTGATCCCCCGCTTCTTGATTCTTCCGTGGCCCCATTCCTCACCAATGTCATCCCCCTCTCCAACCGAACAATTCCTTCGAGGGGTTGATATCCATGCTGCCGCTGCCGCCCTTTTCGCCAATCACGATATTGCCTCCCAGCAAATGATCGCTCGATCCATTGACCCCCCTCATTCCAAAAAACCCCATCGCAATGCCAGCTCTCATATTCAACCTTCCATTTGGCATCCCCATGTGGTAGCGAGCGACCATCTCCTTTGTTGGTCTTCTCCCCATGCTGCTAATTATTTTGCCTCCCTTGAGAATCACTTTCCACGTTCTAACATTTTCCGCCTCTTTCATGTGATGTTACAATCATTGGATTCCAATACATGTTCTAACTATGGCGCCGGTCTTCTATGTTTCACTCAATTTTGCGACGAACTTTCAATTCCAGAATCAGATTGCATGCCTGCATCGTCGGAACTCCTTTCAATGTTCGCTGCTCATCATGCAGGGAAACTTTCACAGAAAACTCTTAACAACTGGTTGGCAGGTCTGCACTTTTGGCATATCGCTAATGGTGCTGCTTGGAATGCCGATGATATGTTGCGACACATTCGCAGAGGCTTCACCAAGTTGGTTCCTCCCTCATCCAAGCGAGCTAAACGCCCTCCCGTCACCTTGGAAGCTTTATGCATATTGCACGATTGTCTTGTCCTCTCCAACACCTTTGACGCAGCCGTTTGGGCTCTCGCTTCCCTCACATTTTGGTCTTGTTGTCGCTTAGGCGAACTTCTCATTGCCTCTCCTTCAGCCTTTGACCCCTCCAAACATGTATCTCGGCAGGTTCTTCCTTTATCCCTCTCTTCTTTAAATGATGGTATGCGTTACTCTTCATTCCACATCCCTTGGTCCAAGACCACTCTTTCTACCAGTGCCAACATATCTATCACCGCTCGTAATCATCGCACTTGCCCATTGTCTGCTTTACTCAATCACTCCTCTGGCAGCCTCAGTCTTCCTTCTCATGCACCTCTCTTTGCCTTTTGCACCGTGGATGGTTGGTCTCCTATGACCTATTCCTGGTTTCTCCAGAGGTGCAATCAAATATGGGTCAATGCAGGCTTCCCTGACATGCCTGGTCATGCATTTCGCATTGGAGGTGCGACCGAACTCCTTTTACAGGGGGTTCCTCCTGACGTCATTGCCACTCAGGGATGTTGGAGGTCTCAAGCATTCTTAGAGTATTGGCGTGAAATTAGCAGTATCCTTCTGCTATTCATTTCGTCTTCGGCAGATTCTTCCTGTTTACTGTCTTTAGACACAATCATGGACAATTTTGCTTGTCGTACGAATGTCCGCATGGTCTCTGCACATGTTTAACGATTGTCAATATCACTCTCCATGAATACATGTCGCTTTTGTTCTAGTATCTTGGCTCAGGTGTGTGGGGTGTCGCTAAGCCACCTTGTTGTAAGCCAAGCTTCGATTCGGTCATTCTGGTGGCTTTCTCTCCTCCCACTCGCACATTTACACACACTCAGAAAACCGCTGACCCGCGCCCTTCGTTTTCGTGCACCTTTCACTTCTCTTAGACGCGTTACGATCACGTGACCCCTTCTCTTCCCTCGCATCACGTGATTTCTTGCCAGTGCGCTCTTTCTCCGGGTTTCCTGCTGTGTCGCATTATCAGCATCGACATAGCTGGTGCCTATGGTGTGATATCTGCACATTTATTCATCACGCTGCACGGTGCACGAGTTGCCACGCTTTTTTCAAAACTCCAACACTTTTTTCAGAATTGTGCTGCACTTGTGCGTTTTACAGTGCGTGTTGCCGTGTTTTTTCCTAGACTTTCATACCATGTCACACTACACATTGTTCAGTGTACTTTATGACGCTGCATCTGCAACACTAATGAATAGAATAAATAATTTCTGGTAGTGTGCGACTTTCATGTAGACCCTGTAAGTGCGCTCTAAGCGCTTATGTAATCAAGTAAAAACTCGCACCAAAGTATGTATCACACAGGGGTGATTCAAACTCTAACACACCCCCTGAAGCTGCACTGTGTGATCAGTAGACTGCAGAAAAATAGAACTCAAAGAATGTATACCAAAAAACAATTCAATAAATGGGTATAGCTTCTGCAAATGGAGCTTCGAGTCCATTGTTGTGTACGAGCATTGTTTGGTTGTGTCTGCCATGCCGCATTGTGGCAACTTCCCGTTTCGGAGATGGCTGTAGTGCACATGCTCCTTGGCCTTGTACCGTGATCGTGAAGGCCGCCATTTTGAATATAACGAGTTTATCGTCGTTCCACATCCGTCCGAGAGGCATCCCCTTCCGCCAGTAGATATTAGCAACATTCCAGAGGCATTTCGAGAGATGGCGAGGAGGTGAAATGGGGATGCGGAGTAGCATAAGCCGCTTGCAGCCTCTTGGACCGGATTCACCGACATTTTCAGGTTTTGTTTTGATTCTTCCTCTTCGGCAAGGGTCCCTGATGGTCCTAGGAGGGTACATGAGGCTGTTTGGAGGCATTTGGACTGTGCAGGCAAGCCATCTGATCATGTCATCTCTCGCTTGCTATACTGACTGTTGCTCCTAGTTAGCATTGCTTTCTCGACTTGTTGGGAGTCGGCGGGGTCCCTGTTAACTGTGTCGTCGAACCTGCTAGTGCCCGCTCTGCCTTTATCAGGCATTGTTGGGCATCTTTCCACGTGTGGTACGTCTGATGGTGCTTGGGCGATTGCTGCCATTTTGGCGCTAATTGTCCTTATCTCCAACACTGTTGTTGTCGGCTTGATGTAGGAAGGTTTGCTGTCGTTCCAAGTCTGTCTGAGAGGCACCCCCTGCTGCTGGCAAGTATCTGGAAGACCCCAGGTGGGTTTCTGATGTTTCCTGGGTGCTCGAGGTGCTGAAATGGTAGTGCCAGGTACAAGGTGCATACATCCTCTCGTTTGACCATTTCTAGTGATGCTGACTTCATTGTAGTAGACACTTGACATGCAGCACCCCCCCAATGTTTCTGTATAGTCTGGCAGGCGTTGAGAGAAGCCGCAGTGGCCGCATGGGAGTCGCCTTAGCGCAGTAGGCATTTTGCCTAGTACAAACATTGCTGACGATTTCAGCTATCAATTTGAGTCTTCCACATTGGCGGACCCTGTATGGTCGAGGACTGAGCGATCATTCTCACTCACGGTGACAATGGCAGGGGCAGGCAGGCTCATACTGTCTTACATACATATCTTGGTACTTGGTTGTACATTCCAAATCACAGATTTAGTGAGTTGAGTCTGTGACTACGAAGGGTAGAAAAATGCAGCAATGTGCACCATGCGGCGCAATTGAAAGAAAAAAAAAGTGTGGTAGTTTGTTACTGCAGATGGTTTTTTTTTAAAAGCGCGGCAATGCGCACTGTAAAACGCGCAAGTGTGGCACAATTCCGAAAAAAGTGTTGGAGTTTTGAAAAAAGCGTGGCAACTCGCGCACTGCGCAGCGTGATGAATAAATGTGCAGATATCACGCCATAGGCGCCACGCGGTTTTCCCCCCACACCTGCTAGATTGTTTGATCTCTTATAGTTCTCCACAATCTATCGCAGTATCAGCTCTTTGCATAGCTTCTCTGATCACGATCCAACCAACATACTACTACTGTCCTTTGTCTCTCATGTCAGCTACGAAGGTTGACATTTTCTCGAATCTAGTGAGCTTGCGATCTTGAGTAGAGAGAACAGGGCCTTCGTAGCGATCACGTGACTATTAGATAATCTAAACGGTACGATTTAGATTATCCCCCTGTCCGCTCTTCCCTTCTTTCCTCGCCTTCGAGCTCTTCACTTCTCGTGTGTCGTTCACCTTGAGTTCACGCATACACGCCCTCATCTTTCGGTCCCCCTCCCACCTCCCTTTCACATCAGTTCTTTAGTGTGTGTGGTCGTTCTGGTGGCTTTCTCTCCTCCCACTCGCACGTTTACACACACTCAGAAAACCGCTGACCCGCGCCCTTCGTTTTCGCGCACCTTTCACTTCTCTTAGACGCGTTACGATCACGTGACCCCTTCTCTTCCCTCGCATCACGTGATTTCTTGCCAGTGCGCTCTTTCTTCGGGTTTCCTGCTTTGTCGCATTATCAGCATCGACATAGCTGGCGCCACGCGGTTTTCCCCCCACACCTGCTAGATTGTTTGATCTCTTATAGTTCTCCACAATCTATCGCAGTATCGGCTCTTTGCATAGCTTCTCTGATCACGATCCAACCAACATACTACTACTGTCCTTTGTCTCTCACATCAGCTACGAAGGCCAACCCTCGAGAAGCGGAAGCGGAAGAATACAAAGATGGCCCAGGTTGTGCTAAGCTCTACTCATTTTCTTCACCACTCTGATGTCGTCTTCCACTCTCACTTCAAGTACCGTCACCCCACTGTGGATGGAAGGACTACTCAGAAAATTATTGCTGGCGAAAGACATCAATGATGTTCACTTTCATCTGTTTTCCCGTAGATCAAAGTCGAGGGCACTTGACCCTCGTGTATTGAACGCAAACACCACCCTCCTCAAGAGCACCTCCAAGTACTTTATTGACTGTAAGTTTCATTGCATCACTAGTATTGTGATGTCCTGCAAGGTGCCCATTGCCTTCAACCAGTGTTCAGTTTGGATGCGATTCCCTCAAATACAGCGATGATGAAAGTCAAAGCTACTGACAAGATTTTCGATGGAATTGACCTGCCCGATTATGGATATGAAAGCGACAGTGATCTCGAAGACGATACTGGTCAGTGACCCCATGACAGCTATTAGACATTGTGCTATAATGTCCAGAAGGTATCATAGTGTCACTTACACAGACACAAGTAACCGCAGGTTCTGACAGTGATAACGATGACTCAGACAATTGCGTGCCAACTACGCCAAGTCTAGAGAAATACTATGACTCTCTGGAACAGAATGCCTCGCATGCGATCGGATTGTCATCGGGGGAACCTGTGATCCAACCTACTTGGACAGTAGGCGGAGGCCGCCACATATTTGTCAAGGATGCCGCATTCCAGACGTACGTTGTATCTAGCTCTGCGACGTAATGTGCAATACTCAAGCAAATGCTAGGTGGTATTGCCTCTTACACTTTCTCTACATGGGTACTACGGAGTTTTCGCTGCTCAGATCTTCAGGACTACAAGGGTCTCAGAGGTCTTCCTGCAACACAAGTCAGGTGCCAAAGTGTTCGGCGAAGTCCATGTACCGTCTTGCAACTAAGGTTTGCTGGCTAGTATTTCCTATCATTCTATATATAGTCTAACAATTATTGATCTAGCTCAGCATTAGCGAACTCCATGATCGTGCCTTCGCCTTTGTTCGCAACAACATCAATGAAAACAACTTATTGCAAGAATTGGCGAGCGGGTTTACTAGGAGGTCCGCACATTTTTGACACGTCTTCCGTGTTCTCATCGTGCTACGATTGAATAGACACCCGGCTGTGTTGGAAATGGAACTCGACTTACTTTTACAGAAGATCGCGGATCCACCCATCGTCGAAGGTTTACCGAAGCTTATGTCGCGTATCTCTCAGAAGGAGCTATCTCATGGGGCAGATATCATGGCTGGATTCTACACACGGATTCTTGAGAAGCACTATTTGACTCAGCTGCCCACGCCTACAACCACACCTCTAGAACCTCTAGAACCTGTCCCGGATGACTCGGTTGGACCTGTCAGGGATTATTCATCTTGTCCATGGTCACCGTCTCCCGCGCCTGCGACTCCGCAGCCGGCGCTAACGCCTGCATTTAGTCCTGTACCTTTCGCAAATAATGCTGGAGCTTCCTCTGGGGGCGGAAAAAAGAAAAAGAAAAAGTAGTAGCGTCGTGAGTAGAGGCTAACCCCCCACAGTGTCGATCGACTCGCACGTGGCGATTTGTGAACGCACTAGATACGCAGTAGATCACATCACAGCCAAAATATTACGGGTTTGTGTTGAAGTTTCTAGCGTGCAAAGGAACGTGTGTGGTGTTACCCCGAGTTTTGGGAATCCATCTGATATTACAACGAATGGCCGTGCACCATTACAGGACGGTCAGGCAAGTGCCGAAGTAGGGGAACTGTTACGCGCCCCGCCTCGATCCTTGAACGTCTCATCCTGCTTTGTTCCCACCAGGCGTACGCGATCAGTAGCCTCGTACGACGAGTTTCGCACATGTTTGGAAGCTGCTTCGTTGTGCCCTGGTCACTTATATGGTGGATACAGCTAACGCTGGGTCTAGATGCGGCCGGGGTCCAAGTTCACACACGTTGAATTAACGAGCACCCAAGTCTGCTTCGTGTTCAAATTAAGGCATGCAACGAGGAGAACGCGAGGCAACCAGTGCTCGAGAAGTGGATGTGGGGGGCTATAAGACTGCCTGAGGTATGCAAAGCGCTGTCCATTTACTTCGCTACCAAGATGGGCCAGACTTCGTCTTCGTCCTCCAATCCAAGCGCCGATGAGCTACTCAGAAAATTATTATTGGGGAAAAATGTCAACGATGTTCATTTTCATGTGTTCTCCCACCGATCAAAGTCGCGCGTACTTCGCCCTCGTGTGTTGAGCGCCAACACCACTCTCCTCAAGAGCAGCTCAGAGTACTTTGCTGATTGCAAGTTTTATTCCATCGCTTGTATTATGACGTCTTCTGAGGTGCTTACCGCCTTAAATTAGTGTTCAGTTCGGATGTTATTCCTTCAAATATGGCTATGGTGAACATTGCGACAACCGACAGGATTTTTGATGGGATTGATTTGCCCGAGTATGGATATGAAAGCGACAGCGATCTCGAAGATGATACTGGTCAGTGTTCCATTATATCTATCAACTTCATTGCCACAACCTCCAAAAGATATTACAGCGTCACCCACGCAAACACAAGTAACAGCAGGTTCTGATAGTGACAACGAAGACTCAGGCACTGGCCTGCCAACTACGCCAAGTTTAGAGAAAGACTACGATTTTTTCCAACAGAACGTCCCATCCGTAACATCGGAAGGACCTGCGAGTGTACCACTTAACTTCGACATGCCCTGTGCGTTAGGCGGAGGTCGCCATATCTTGGTCAAGGATACCGCATTCCAGACGTACGTTGTATCTAACTCCGCGACGTATCGTGCAATGCCTATGAAACGAATGCTAGGTGGTATTGCCTCTTGCACTTTCTCTACATGGGTACTACCGATTTTTCTCCGCTTCGGTCTTCGGGACCACAGGAATCTACAAGGTTTTCTTTCGACACAAGTCAGGTGCCAAAGTGTTCGGCGAAGTCTATGTACCGTCTTGCGACTAAGGTTTGCAAACATTTCCTGTATGCCCAGTGTATAGTCTGACAAGTATTGATCTAGCTCAGCATTGACAAGCTTCATATTGCAGCCAGTTTATTTATTGGCAGCAACATCGATGAAAACAACTTATTGCAAGAATTGGCGAGCGGGTTTACCAGGAGGTCCGTACGTTTTTGACGCGCCTTCCATGTTCTCATCATGCTACGATGACATAAGGTACCCTGATGTGTTGGAAATGGAACTCGACTTACTTGTGGAGAAACTAGCGAGTCCGCCTATTGTCGAAGGTTTACCGAAGCTTATGACGCGCATCTCTCAAAAGGAGCTATCCCATGGGGCCGATATTATGGTTGGATTCTACAGACGGATTCTTCAGCAGCAGCATTTGTCCGGGCTGTCCGATTCTACAACTGCTGCTCCTTCATCTCCAGAACCAGCTCAGGGCAGCTCAGGAGGAGCTGCCAGAGACTCTCCACCTCATCCAGCTTCACCATCTGCCCCACCTGTGGCTGCAGTGCCAGTCCTGGGGCCAGTGATTAGCGCAGCACCTTCCACAATGAACCTCTCTCCAAGAGGACGAAATAGAAGAGCATCTAGGTGGTAGCATTGTGCGTAATTCCGGATTAATTGTCTGTCTATAGTCGAACATAGTGATTTGTGAATGCACTGGGTGTACAGTAGATTACATTACAGCCAAACCATTATGCTGGGCTTTTGTCGATGTTTCCTTGTACAAGAACATGATTAGTGCTGCCGTACCTAGGGTTTTAGAAATCCACTGATACTGCAAGGAATGGCTGTCCAGCATTACAAGATGATCAGATGAGTGCCTGGGAGTCTGGTGATATGGAGACTGCTTGGTGAAACCTAGCGGAACATCCAAGTCTAGGGCCCTTGTGCCTGCACTAGAATCCAAACAAACTTTTTACCACACTACTGGCAACACAACAGCCTTCCTGTCAAGCTGACGGCGGGAGCAACCGTTTATATAAGAACTCACAAAACACCAAGCTCTCGACGCCTCGCGAAGCTGCATCCCAGCGCTTGTCTGCTTGCGCATCTTCCTCATGCTGACCAAGTCTCCGAGAAGTAATTAAAGTGCCTTCGATTCCACGCCTAGGTCCCGCATGCTACTTCGTGCCGATTTCGTCGTATCGTCAAACCTCGCATATACATACTGTTCCTGCGGTAGTCACCCCCTTTCTTTTGACCTTTTTTCCCTGTCCTCCATGGCAAGGCTTTAGGGCTACCTCAAATTCATCCCATATCATTGTCACCAGGCGGAAGTAATCTGTAGCTTCGTCCCCGACAAGTTTGGCACATATCTGGAAGTTCTTCAGTTGAACTTCCGTTCGGATCTAGATTCTGTCGCAGTTATACAGCGCATATAGGTGGCATCGTGGCATCAACAAGCTGTAATCTAGATGCCTTGTATCTGTCTAGGGTTTAAGTGACTTTTGCCAAGTAGAAATGGATGATACAATGTGCGTCACTTCCAGCCAACCCGCCACGTTCGAGTCAAACACTGCATTCTGTAATTTTTATGTGGTATTGAAGCACGGAGTGTCCACGATGAAGATATAACGCTGGAGGCTTACACTCACGTTGCTCTCCCCGAGCCCGTTGTTCCCAATACTAGGCTGTTTACGTAAGTAACTACTATCATATGTTGGGGATGCAACTCGGGTGGTACGTACAAAATAACATTGTCGTTCGGTCTGATTTATGGATATCCGACCAGTCTCAGGCCTCTCCTTGGGCAGAGATAGGGGTAGAACTTCAAGGTGCCAGGGAGCACCAAGGTTGTGTCTGGGTAACGGTGCTGCACCAATAACACTTTCAGCGTCTATCGCTGCCTGCAGGTATGCACGTTCCTGGTGCATACGCAGGCGAAACACGACCTGCAAGTACGTGGTTGGCAAACGCTAACATGTGATAAACATTGGCTGTCCTAGTTAGCGCTGGACGTGGGATTCAAACCAAAAAATCCTAGAATAAACAAAAAAAAAAGCTATCACACCGGGAAATCAGCTAATAAGTCCTCTGCCGGGAGATCATCTAACATGCATCCCTCCCACGAATCCAGCATGGGCATGTGGTGGAGTCTGTGTCTGGCAAAAGTGTAAAGCTATTAGTCCGTGACGCTACGAATCGACGGGCCAGGCGCTGCCGGGCAATATTATCCCACAAAGCATGTGGCGTAGCACTCGGCTAGGTCATCGGTCCACACCAACGCTTCGTCGCTGCCTCGTCGAGCCCTCCGAAGGTTCGCAACAACTCGGAACCCTCACGTGGAAATACGAAAGGCTTCTGTTTGCACTAAATTCCAAAAAGTCTGCTCAGCAGACTTCTGAAGCTAGAGCATTTCCGTCAAGCTGACATCGAGACCAACTGTGAATTACTCACCCGATGGGACCTGGAAACTCCTTGGGAAGCCGCATCCCAGCCGTTGTTTGTTTCAGCGACTTTCCCATATCAACTAGCTCCCTTTGAAGTAGGAGACTCGTTTTCCTCTTCACTTCTAAGTCTTGCACTATATCCCATGCTGATTTTGATGTGTTGAAAAACCTTGCGCACATTGCCCCTTTATCTATGAGGGGCCTCCATTGTTCTTGTTTCAACCTGTTTTCCATGTTCTCTTCGGTTGAGATGTCTGACTCGCCTTCACGCTCATCCCACATCGTGGTCACCAGACGAACGCGATCGGCAACGTCGTTCCCGATCAAATTGGCGCACACCTCCAAGCTGCTTCGTTCAGAACGACACAGTGGTTCTGTGATGCGACGTGTATAGATTACGCCATTGAACTGTAACTTCGACTCCCGATATCTGTTCGGGTGTGAGCAACGTTCTGAGTTAGAAAGGATGAAACCGAGTACGTCGTCGCTAGCCACTTTGCTATCTTCTCGAACACCGTCTTTTGCGATGAATATGTTGCGTTGAAGCCCGGAGTGTCGACGAAGATGTAGCGCTGTCCTCCGCGGTGGCATGAATAAGCAACCACGTCCCCAGTACACGATATGTAACCATGCGCTCCCTTCTCCGGTCTCATACCAGTAAGTACGTTGATGAACTGCATTGGATTCGTTTGTTGCTGCCTAGGATTTACGCACCAACTCTATACACTTACGTTGCTCATTCCTGATCCCGTTGTTCCCAATACACTGGTATATCAGCGCAATATAATCTCATACAAGGGGAGATTTAAGTAGCACGTACATAATTACAATGTCAGTGGATCTGATTTCGGAGCGATCTATAGGCGTCCGAGGTCTGTTCTCTGACCTTTGAGATGACAGCATGATATTTGCGGTAGTTCTTTCGTACGACTGGAACCGTCAGTTTGTTGTCGACGGTATGATTGATACATTCATTAGCCGCTCTGGGCAGCGGGGTAAGACACCTGGCCCAAGCATGCACGCGTTTTTCTCCCGCATTGATAGGCCCCACGCTGCTCATGCGTGTCCAGGAGAAATATGATGAACTTTGCTGATGAACAACGTGGACTGACTCTGAGACAATATGATTTTTGGTTCCGTCTCAAGCTAGGATGTCTCTTCTGTGCCAGTTGAAGGTGCCTTGGGCAGAAATAGGGGTAGAACAGCCAGGTGGAACCACGTAGGATGTTGGGGTTGGTGTCTGGCGATGCGTCTACAAAGATTCAGTACTTTCTATGGTCTATCGCTGCTTGCAAGAGACCACGCTGCCATCGCGTGCCCGGGAAAAACGTGACCTGGAAGTACCCCATGATTGGCGACCGCTGCTATGTGATAAACACTGGCGAACCCTGACACGTAAGTAGCGTGGAGTTCAAATCAAAATCCTAGAATAACGAAAAAGAGAATCAAGCTATCACAGGTAGGAAAGTCAGCCAATGACCGCTCCGCAAGGGGACTATCTAAACATCCACCCCTCCTGTGAAGATTGCCCTCCCCCATTGGAGCTAGGCCCACGGATCCAGCATGAGCATGTAGTGGAGCCTGCGTCTGGCAGAGGTGGTGGAAAATTATTCCGTCGCGCAGTGAATTCACTGATCAGGTGCCCCGTCGTAATATTATCTTGCAAAGGTGTGTGGCGTAGCATTCGACTGGATCATCGGCGCTGCTTCGTCGAGACATCCAAAGGTTCGTAACATCCAAGCAAGAAGGGTTTTTGTCTGCACTATCCAAAAAGCCTTCTGAATAGACCCCTGGCAGTAGAACGTTTCCGTCAAGCCGACATCGAAACCAGTTGTGAAACTAATCATGACTTACCCTAGAGAAGACGGAGATTCTTTATGAAGCCGCATCCCAGCAGTTGTCTGTTTCAGCGCCTTCCTCATATCAACTAACTCTCTTTGAAGTAGCAGACTTGCTTTCCTCTCCACGCCTAAGCGCTGCACTATACCCCATGCCGAATCCGGTGTGTTGAAAAACCTTTCACACATTGCCCCTGCACCTATGAGGGATTCCCATTGTTCTTGTTTCAATTTATTTTCCCGGTTCTCAACCGTTGAGGTGTCTGAGTGAACTTCGGGTTCATCCCACATCGTCGTCACCAGACGTACGCGATCGGCAACATCGTTCCCGATCAGATGCGCGCAGACCCGGAAGCTGGTTCGTTCAGAGCGACACAGTGATTCCGTGATTCGACGTGTATAAATCACGCCATTGAACTGTAATCTCGACTCCTGGTATCTTTTTGGGCGTAAGCAATGCTCAGAATTGGAAGGGATGAGACGTACGTCGCTGCTAGCCACTTCGCTATCCTCTCGAACACTGCCTTTTGCGATGAGTACGTTGCGTTAAAGCCCGGAGTATCTACAAAGATGTAGCGCCGTCCACCATGGTAACATGGATAAGCAATCACGTCCGCTGTACACGAGATGTAGCCGTGGGCTCCATCCTCCGGTCTCATATTAGTAAGTGCGTTGATGAACTGCATTGTATTCGTTAGTTGTAGCCTGAGATTTACGGACTGATTCTATACACTCACGTTGCTCATTCCTGACCCCGTTGTTCCCATTACACTGGTGAGCCAGCGAGATGTAGTCTTACACGAGGGGTGATTTGGGTAACACATACATAATTACGATGTCAGTGGATCTGATTTGGGAGCGAGCTATAGCCTGCCGAGGCCTCCCCTGTGGCCTTTGTGATGGGGACGCGATACTGGGTCGGTTTGCGGGGGTTCCTTCGTATGGCGGGGGACGTCTGTTCGTCGTCGACGCCATGGTTGTTACAGTACACCACTGTGGGCGATGGGGTGAGACACCTGAGCGCACACGTGCTTCGCTTCCACACTGATGGGGCCTCCACGCTGTCCATGCGTGTCCATGAGAATGTGATGGTGAACCTTTGCTAATATCATAGGCAACGTGGTTGGACTTACAACTCTCTTTACCGGGCCTAGAAGGATTTTGGTGATGTCATGTATTATTTACTAACTTCTACAAATTTTCGGCGCTGATTATTGATTTGATGCCGAGTTATCAAACCTGTAACGCAACTTACGAGCTACTCGGTTAAGCCATGACAGCCATACTTCGGTTCTCCAGGGCCAGCAAGTATAATACGTCACTACCCATGCTTCTGAGTCGGAATGCGAGGAAAAGTTCAAAAGAATCAGATCATGTTTATGTCACTCCAAGGCCTAGGCAAGACTAGTTACGTGAAAAAAAGGCTCAGCAAATGTATATAAGGATCATAGTCGGGAGACTGAAGTCCTCTATCGTATCGTCGTTCTGCGAAATACAACCCACATTCGTTTGCAATCCCAACCTACTCGCTCTTTCACCAAACAATCGCCATGTTCTCGCGTATCTTTGCCATTGCTTCTCTTGTTGCTCTTGCTGTCGCTGGGTCCACTGGTTCCAGTGATGGTACCCAACAATGCAACACCGGTACTCTCCAGTGCTGCGACCAAGTCCAACAGGTATGTAATGTTTCAAGGTCACGTTTAGTGAAGATTGCTGAACCATATGCAGGCGGCTACTGCGCAGCAGTTGCTCAACTCATTCGGCCTCGCTGACGCCCTTGCTAGTGTTACTGGTCTCGTCGGTGTTAACTGCAACCCCATCAGTGTTTTGGCTGCTGGCAACGGTGCTCAATGCAACACCCAGCCTGTTTGCTGTACTAACGACAACATGGTAAGTTATTTTGTTTACAGGTTGTACATTGGTCTCACTTTCCCCATCCCAGATCGGTTGGGTCAACATGGGTTGCATGGCCACGAATGTCAACGCTTGAGTATCTTGCAGTGCATTTCACTTCTGGCTCCGTGTTTGGATGGGCGGGGTCGGGTATATACCTGTAACCTACATTGTTTAAGAGGCATTGCTTCTGATAATAAATTCGATCCAACATATTGAGAGTGGGCTACTCCGATGCGTCCAGAAATGTCAAGTTTGTCGTGCACCGTGACAGTGAGGAGATCCTAGCGTGCGAAGTCATCAGGGTCACCAGTTACAGCATGACGGGCGTTACACTCATGATGATGCTCGTGAACATGAGTCCCACAAGCAAGCAAATTATCTGCAATTGAACGGGCAACAAATACCCAAAGCATTTCTGAGATCTGAAGTTAGTATTGACGAGTCCCAGCCCAAAGACGAGCTCAGTCGGTGACTGGCCCTGTGAACCTCAACAGAGCCGTGACAAAGGACAAATCGTTCTGTCACCATCCTACTCATCAGCAAATCAACGATTCAAGTCAGTTTAAGCTTCCAAGTGTATTGTACTGATACACGTGTATGTATACGATACAACTTAATGCACAATGACTGCAGCCGGGAGGTGTCCACCTATAATCAACCTTCAGGGAGGAAAAATCAAATGGAGAGCGTGTCTTTATGCCCTTTCTCACTCTCGACTTCGCCAGGAATATCATCGAGCTGCGCCAAAGAAGTATTGGGTCTTCGTTACAACACGCAGACGATAGCAATGCACACTTACCTTGTCCAGATCCTCGAGACACTCAGCAATCACTTTAATAGCCTTCCGGAGATCTTCCTCGGAGATCACGAGAGGAGGAGCGAAGCGTATACTGATGCAACATAGCACGCATGAACGATACGGGCTTGATGAGGGGAAGACTTGTACTTACATGTTCACGTGCGTCGGCTTCGCGAGCACGCCACGGCTCTTCAACAGCAAACAGAACTGCCAAGCAGACCTTCCCCTAGTGCTCTTCTCTTCGTCGATCACGACTGCATTCAGCAGGCCCTTGCCGCGGACCAACTTCACCAGGGGCGATCTCAGCGCGTTCATCTCCGCACGGAAGATTTCTCCGAGGTATTCAGCGCGCTCCGCGAGCTTCTCTTCGACAAGAACACGGAGTGCCGTCATCGCTACTGCACATCCAAGAGGATTGCTGAGGGGTCAACGAGGTCAGGTCTTGTAGGAATGGAGGCGCACGAGTAAGCTTACCCGCCGTAGGTACTTCCGTGTTCACCTGGATTAATACAGTACATGATTTCTTTATCGGCGAGCACCGCAGAGACAGGATATACTAAGCGAACAAGTCAGTTGAACAGATCCGATCACGATTCCGGAGACAATGGACTAACGTCCGCCAGAGAGTGCCTTGCCCAACAACACGATGTCGGGTCTGACATTCTCGTGCTCGCAACATAACATCTTCCCGGTCCTGCAAAGTCCCTAAAGCATTCACTTTAGTCACATTAGGACTTCAAAAGAGTAACAGTGCTCTTACCGTTTGGATCTCGTCGCAAATCAGTAAAACATTGTGCTTCGTGCACAGCTTGCGGACTTCCGCCAGGTAGCCAGCAGGTGGAACAACGATGCTGAAAACACGGGTATCACTTCGTCAGACAGAACAGACCAAGCGAAAGAAGCGTTGGAACTCACCCTGCTTCGCCTTGGATAGGTTCAACCAAGAATCCTGCGACACAATCACCATAGAGCTCCAGCGCACGCTCCAAATCCTCAATCACACCATGGCGAATGGTTCGGACGCTACCGTTGTCGCGGAATGTAGGTCCTACACCCTCGAGGTATGGCCCGAAACCTCCCCGGCTCTCCGGATCGGTGCTCATACTGACGTGTCATGTAGAGAAAGCCCAATGTCAGATCGGCAATCAGTGCCCAGTGACAAGTAAACAAACCTGATAATTCCAATAGTTCTGCCGTGGAAATTTCCATCGACGCTCAATACCATCGCCTTTCCCTCAGGAACGCCCTTCTTCATGTACGCCCACTTCCTGGAAAGTTTGACAGCTGTCTCAACGGCCTCGGCTCCCGTGTTCATCGGAAGAACGCTTTCATATGAGAACATCTCCGTGATTTGCTGGGCATATCTGGCAAAAACAGAGTTGTAAAAGGCCCGGGAGGACAGAGTGAGTTTCTGGGCCTGCTCTACGAGCGTGGCAACTATCTTAGGGTGACAATGGCCCTAATCATCCGAACCATGAGCTAATCCCGTCTAAGCTAAGAAGGGCAGGTCGATGCGAACCTGGTTGACAGCCCTATATCGAGACATTGCCACATGTGAGTCGGGAGGAGACGAGCCAGTAGCACAAAAAGAGCTTACGAGTAAGCGGACAGCATGTCGATATATTCTTTCCCTTCCGGGTCCCATACTCTGCGGAAAAGAAAAAAAGAAGAGAAAAACCGGCCATCAGCATTCGGGATCTAGCAGTTGCACGCCAGCAACGCCATTGGCATAAAATGCTCACTTTGCGCCATTGGCACGGTCAAACACAACAGGCAAGGGGTGATAGCTGTACGATTATCAAAAGAAGCACGACAACGTGCGCAGCATGTGAGTATTATGATCGTCTTCATTGATGAAAAGGGAAGAAACCGTCGAGAGACCCCCAGGAGTGGGGGATGATGGAAAGGGCATAGTGACGTAGTAGATTAGGGTATTTAAGTATGCATCCCCCTGCACTAGGGACAACCCAAAACACCCGAGACTACGCCATCGATGCGTCTCGTTCGTTCGTCCGTTCGACTTACTTGTGAGCAGCGTACTCGTGTTCCATACGAATGTGGTCCGCTGACGACAAATGCACAGGGATACCTGCATCTGCGACATCGGTGCCGTTTCCCGCCTTCACAGACATGTTGGCATGACCGTTGGATACAAAAGCGTGGGGAGAAGTAGCAACTGGAGACATGATGTTCAACTTGGCAGTTGTAGTGGTGAGTATTACACTAAAGTGTCAGTGACTTTTCGACGACGACGCTGGAGAGATCGTGGTAAGTCGGAGGGTTTCACCCCCGTGGAAAGTGCGTTTTGTATTTGGACGGTCGTGGGGCTCTTTGCGGATGGTCCGCCCGGTTTCATCCTGGCTGACCGCCTGCAGGTTACCAGCTTACGTCCAGACCGGCCAAGTCGATCCGATACCCAAATGTCGTACAAGAACATGTATATATCGTCCGTACTGGTAAAGGTCGTATACTATCGTAATTCCTCAGGCCATTCGTCTCGTCTCGTCCACCGACCTTGCGCATCGAAGCGGGGGTTCACCGGATAGTTCATCCCATCGTCGGGACAGCGTCCTACTGGCACTGCTCGAGCTCATCAGTAGAGCCCAGCAAGCACGGAAAGAAGAAGACTTACGAAACCACCACCACACGTTCTTACCCATCACCGCTTCCCAATTGGCTCTATAATTCCCGAGCCACCAAATATTTCCCTCTTTCGATATCCTCCCCCACTCCTGATTCCACTGACTCCTCGTTTTCCGCTTCGCCCTGTAGCGAACGTTCCCTTGTTAGCAACGAGACAAGAAAAGTAACCCATAATCCTTTTCCTTACCCAAACTGCCACCACCGAAATTCGCGAGCCAACGCCGCTTGTTCACGCTCCTTCATTGCCTTTGCATGCATGGACTCTACTGTTGTCTGGTTGTTCAGCGTGAGATTAACTTGCGTCATCAACAACCCGGTAGCAAAGAACCCAAACAAGCCAGCTCTGTCAGGAAGGTCGACATCATTCACTGACCATCCGGCATCCCAAAGAAAAGACTTACAAGGCGATCGCGATGGGTATTTGCAGGTCAGACGCCACGCTCGATTGATATTGGAGGAAAAGGCCCAGAAGGCTCCCAAATGTCCACCAGCAGCCCACAGATCCCCAGAAGAGGAAGTTGATAAAAAACTGCACGCCATCAGCCGAGCGGAGAACCATTAGGAGATAGACCCTTACTTTCTGATTGAATGCTCCTACGCACTGTCCGATCCCTGATCAAAGCTAAACCACTGAAACTCCTTTAATGAAATGATCCGACACTTACAGGGACAATGGTGGTCATACCTCAACACGCACTATCCAAATCACTGTCAATTCAGCTGCATGCTCATCACCATGGTCCCACTTACGGTTCCGCATGCTCGACAGTGGTGTGCTCGGTACGGTTTCACTATCTTGCACCGACTGCAATACCTGTTTTCGGGCGATAGTATCGGTGTTGTTGGGGGGCGCCGTGAGATCTCATTGAAGTTGCGACGTTGATCCGACTCGAATCCGTTATATTCCCTCCCGCGAGAGCGAATACTCCCTGTATTGATCGGAGGCAAAGCAATGTTGTCGGGCACGTATGGTGCCTCAGGGTTAGCCAGCACGTCTCTCACACGTGCTTCCTCGGGGCTCCTGATGGCGTTGATATTAGTAATGTGGTGGTTGGGTGTAGAGTAGGTCGTCGCTTGCGAACTTCCCCTGTGATGTCCGGGGGTGTGGTTGTGGGTATCACGGGGAATCGGTGTCCCCAACGTCCTAGAAAGGACATTCTCAGAAGGTCCTGAGGATAACGAAGTAGGGAAGTCGCGCTGCAATGTAAAGCTTGATTGTGTCCTGGAATCCTGAGTGCGTTGGAGATGGTCTGACGTATGTGTTTGAACGGTGGATGCTTGGTCATAGGAGACTCCATGTAAGTCGGGCGTCATGTATGAGGGATGATGATTGTGATCATAAGTTGGTCGTTCCGTCTGGCTTGTGAACTGTGCAACCAGCGAGAGTCAGGACAACTATGGGTCTGCCGAAGCATGAACCTACATCTCGGGCGACTCCCGGTGACGTAAAAACGACCTGAGTGAAGGTGATGAGGGAATACGGTCAAACAGCACATACGTATTATACAGACCTTAGCATAAGACCATAGCGTAAGCAGCAGGAGGATTGAATAAATGACCAGGAGCACGACTATCCGAATGATTTCATATCTCGCAAGCACAACCACTCGACGCAACGCGAGGACTCACCTCCAACAGGTAAACTGGCCGTCACCTCCCCATCCCTAGCGAGTATACTCTTACAGACTCTGCCGACATACACATAGGACACATATCCAGCAATGGCCAGCCAGAGACCGATGGCAAACTTGCGCATAATCCATGGTTGCGGTCTGTTGGCTCTTCGTTTGCGAGTCTCGAAGCGAGCATCCTCGATGACCCCAAAGCACGTTCGGTCCCTAGATGACATCTACCGAGACACTCCTGCGGAACGGATTCCTGAGCGGTGTGATGGAGGCGGGTCGAAAGTCTCGTCCGACTCCACCTAGTGTGTCCTCGCGGACGCCTCGCCGTACGACCTGAGCTAGGTACTTGTTCTTCCTCCCTCACTTGTAGCCAGTTGGACGCCTTCAAAATGGAATGTCTGTGCTGATCGACGATGATGAGGCGGAGCTGCAGTATTAGGTAATCAGGACGTCAAACCCTCAGCACCATCCAACCATCATACTACGGCACCGAAGTATTTACTGTAAGCACGAATATCAAGTGGTGTTGATAATGTCCTACCAACCAGCTCCGATCGAGCAGCTCCTGACTCTGTATTTCTCGCCTCTGAGGAGCCGCTCGACATTCGAAGTACAACGGGGACGCCACATGGCATCGCATCTTGGGCGAATGAGAGCATGTGGCTTCCATCGGCTTGGTAGTCGACGAATACCGGTCCCCCTGCACTCCCAAGCTCGCCATACTTGGCTGCAGTGCCGTATTTATGGCGCCTGTTGAAGCGCTGGTTGCATCGCATAGCCGTGAGCCACCGAGTTGGGAGACGCCCTTCGATGGAAATTTCAGTTATGCACCAAACCTGGAGAACGTGCACTGCATCCTCCCGACGAGTGCAGTGCCGCCGTCATCGGCGACAGTTATTATGTACACCGATGACTCCATGAACGCACAGCCGGCCAGCTCGCCCCACTACAGGATGCCTAAATGCGATCGTACCTCGCACAGGGCTTTTCATACTTCAGCGGATAATTCTATCTCCACATCTCGTGTTCCCCACAGCGATTGTCTTCCGCGAAAATTCGGATACGCCAGCGAATCGCAATAGCAGTCTACCGCCTGTCTCTCGCCCTTCTGTCTACCTACACATCGTTCCCTGACCACTGGAAACGCGGTCCAGCCTCCTTCCGATGTCGTCATTGAGGACACTGCCAGCGCGTACACTCAGCCTAGTACCGACGTCTGCAATTAGACCCGACGATGTCGTTATCCTGTACGTGCCGTTTCATCTGTAACTCCGTATGGCTTCTACAACTCCCGTTTATGATAGCGTCATGGGGAAAACAGGTTCCGGAATGAGCAATGTGAGTTGAAGCAAGTTATCGTTATTTCGTCGTCACTCACGGACGTGATCTAGTTCATCAACAAACTTACCGGAATGCCACCAGAAGATGGCGCAGAACAGCTCTCCTCTTGTACCAAAGGGGTCAATGCATACAAAAGTTATCGTGATAGGCAGCGGTTCATCTTCGTGGATACTCCAGGGTTCAACAACCAGATGATGTCGCAGAGTGAAGTGTTTGAAGCCATAGCTAGATGGCTAGAGAAGACGTGCGCAAGTCTTGTCGACTCGCAGGCAAAGTATTTTGCTTACATTTACGCAGGCACCGGCGCTCCATTGAGCCCACAGGTGTGATCTACACGCAAAGCATAACAGACAAAAGCAGGTCTGCCACCGATGCGCAAGGTTTCCAGTTGTTCCGCCGCTTGTGTGGCGAGAAGGCGGCTGACAGGATCCGTCTGGTGACGACTATGTGCGACGAAGTAGAGGCATCGGAGGCTCACAACGTGGAGGAGACACTCCAGAGGACAGAGTGGCAGTCCCTCATCGAAGAGGGTGCCCGTCCTGAAATATTTGATAATACCTCGGAAACTGCCTGGAAAATCGTACGAGATTTGGGAAATACGAAGAAGACTCTTCTACTTCAAGAGGAGTTGGTAGATATGGGGAGGGTATTGGAAGATACCACTGCTGGAAAGCTCCTTGGCTTGAAGAAAACGGTCACTATCCGGCAAGTTACCACATCCGCGTCAATCCCTTGTCATTGTCTGACCATTCACTGATAGTGGCCAGCTGAAGCAATGGTTTGATTGGTCAAGCTAAGAAATTTGTGCATTCGAAGTGGCTCGAAGTTAGGCAAACTCAGATTTCACTTGAGGCCAGGGCCGTGGCCTTGCGCACTTTATTGACAAGATCGGTGCTTACATTCTTCGCTTTTCACCAGCTGGATCGGGTGGTTGGCCGTCACAAACCGAGCTGTCACTTGTGGATTCCGTTCTATGGATTGTCCTTTATTGTTATAGTATTTTGGTTTTCTCGCGATTCAAATATATGTATATGAAGGTTCGAATGTATATTCCAGTATTCACCATGGCCAGTTATGTATGGCGAAATTCGAACTCGGCGAAGCTCTTCGCCATCAAGTGCGTTGGTAGTTGGATTCTGCGAAATTTGACATTCGTCGGTTGACCCGTGTACAAATTCGAACAGTTAAAGTCAAGAGGAAAGCGTCAGGTCAATGACTCCACCCTGACTATTGTAACTGGCAGTTCGCATACTGGTGATACATATGTGCTAGCGTGGGACCCGGCATGAGTAGCAAGAGAATCGAATAAATAACACGGAATACAACTATTCGAATGATCCATATCTCACGAGTACAACCACTCGACACAACACGAGAACTCACATGCGCATCCGACAGGTACACTGAACGCTTCACCCCCACTCCTAGCGAGTATGTATACTCCTATAGACTCTGCCCACATACGTGGCAAACAACACATATCCAGCGGCGGCCAGCCGGACACCGATGACAAACCTGCGCACAATCCATGGCTGCGGCTCTTCGCTTGCGTGTTAGCGTCCTCCACGAGCCTACAGCGCGTTCGATCGCTAGGTGCCATTTACCGAGAAACTCCTGAGGGAGGGATTCCTCTTCAGCGCGGTGGTGTGATAGAGGGGGGTCGAAAGTCTACTGCTGGTGCTTCCCGCTGTACGACTTAAGTAGGGCCTTGTTCTTCGTCCCTCACTCACGTAGCCAGTGGACCCTATCAGTATGTCTCGTGAGTGCACGGTTCTCGCGAGGTCGATTGTACGAGCGCGGTTGTGACTAGCTTAGGACGTGTGCTTAAAGGTCAGGCAGAGGCTTCCACCTGATGCTCCCTTCGTCTTAGACACACATCACAACAACTACATGCTGTCTAATTAGATTATATAAGTGGGAGCATCAGGTGGAAGCTTCTCATAATCCATTTCGTACATATCTGGTAGCTACCCAATTACGTTTGTTGTTATTTCGTATTCACTCTGCTTCCGCCCCCCTACCCGCCCCATATGTCTTTGTCCCGCGTCATATCATTTCTGCCGTCATCCGGGCGTCATGTTATTGCTGTTTGTGTGATGAGCTCGGGTTGTCGAGACAGTATGGAGCCTCAGCTAGTGCTGTACCGAAGTATTTACTGAGCCACCTCTAGTATAACATATCAAGTGAAATAGAAAGCTCGAATCAGAGACCTTTCTGGCTATATGGGGGTTGGTCGTATCCTACCAATCACCTCCGAGTCATTATTACTGATCACCGCGCAATCTGGGCCACGAGAGATGAAGCGCGACATATGACCATATACTCATATTTGAGAGCCTCAAGCGCTCCCATACTTTCCGCTCCGGGAGCCGGGAGATTTTTCTAAGGCGCTGTTCGATATTCCAAGTTAGTAGCTTGGACAATGGAGGGCAGAATAACAGCGAGCTTCCAATCGGTTCCTAGTCGATGATTACCGGTTCCCTTGCTCTCCCAAGCTCGCCATACTTGGGTGCAGTGCCGTATTTCTGGCGCCTGTTAAAGCACTGTGTGCACTGCATATGAGACGCCGAGTTGGGAAACCCCCCTTCGGTTATGTAACGGATGTCCATTCTGCCCCGACCCGGAGTGCGCACCGCCATCCCTCCTGACAGCGCAACGCCACCGTCATAGGGAGGGTTATTTAATGCCACAGCTGGCCAACTTTCCACAACACTTTCCATATTTCAGCACATAGTTCCGGTTCCTCTTCCCAAGGTTCACCACAGCGATCGTCTTCCACGAATATTCAGCTATGCTAGCCAATCACAACGACAATCAGCCGCATGTCCCCTGCCTTTCCGACTCGGTCTACCCATATAACACTCACGAAGCAGTGGAAACGCAGTCTAGCCTCGTACTGGCGTCGTCAGTGGCCACGCTACGTACGCTGGTCCCGACCTCTACAATTAAGCCCAATGATGTCGTTATCCTGTACGTGCCATTTCATGCGTTAACTCCGTCTGGCTTCCATAACTCCCGTTTGATAGTGTCATGGGGAAAACAGGCTCCGGAATGAGCAATGTGAGTAAACGAACATCGTCCCTATTTCATGGTCACATGAATGAAATTCAGTTCATCAATAAACTTACTGGAATGCCGCAAGAAGATAGAGCAGACGAACTCTTCTCCTGTACAAAAGACGTCTGCGCATACGAATGTTGTCGTGATGGACAGCGGTTCATCTTCGTAGACACCCCAGGGTTCAACAACCAGAAGCTATCGCAGTGGGACGTGTTTAAAAAAATAGCTACATGGCTGGAAAAGGCGTGCGCAAGCTTTCGTCGACTCACGAGAACAAATATTTTGTTTACATCCATGCAGGTGTCGTCACTCCATTGAGCTTACGGGTGTGATATACACCCACGACATCAGCGCTGTCGGCAGCGTTGCCACCGATGTGCAAAACTTGCAGTTACTGGTTAGGCTGTGCGGCGACGAGGCAGTTGATCGGGTGCGGCTGGTGACGACTATGTGCAACGAAGTAAACAAGTCGCAAGCTGACGAGGCAGAGGGGATACTTGCGAGGACACGGTGGCGATCCCTCATTCAGGCGGGAGCCCGTGTTAAAAGGTTCGACAACACCTCGGAAACCGCCTGGGAAATCGTACGAGGTTTGGGAGATACGAAGAAGACACTTCTACTGCAAAAGGAATTGGTGCAAACGGGGAAGGCATTGAGGGGGACCACCGCTGGAAGGTGCCTCTGGCAGAAGGAACCAGTTACTTTCTTGCAAGTGGCCAATATCTGCATGAGTCTGTTGTCATCTCCTGACCACTCACTGACAGCGGCCGGTTAAGACGGATGTTTGAACGTCATTAGGAGGTTGTGAAGTCGGAGGTTTGGATGATTCGAAAATAGGAAAACCCAAATCTGATTCTAAGCACCAGATCACTCAGGGATATGGCCTTGGGCACTTCATCAGACACGTTCGTTTACATTCTCCACCCTCCACTGGCCGGACTGCACGCCTAGTCATCGCAAAAAGCGCCGCCTCTTGCGGACTCCGCTTGATGTCATGCTGGATCTATGGATGAGACGAGAGTAGATTGTCGACTACATGGGGTGGTGGCTCGCCCTGATTGTTCTGGGACTTGGGTCTTCTGGACGCATACCCACCATGTCCAGGGGAGAGAACCCATGTATGTTACCCTGAGTGTTCGCGTTCTTGTCATATGTATTTGTCGTAGCTGGTGTCAGGTCGAAGTTGTTCCATGTAACAAGCAACCCACAACTGCTCAACTAATCGTGACTAATAGTACTAACACATGTAAATACCTCGCCAGCCTGAAGACACATGAGGCAATACAGGGAATACGGGAACATCAAAGAGACAATAGCTCACGTAGATGTTGTGGAATATCAGACGTAGCCACATATACTCTCCTCAAGAGGCAGATCTGAAAGAGTTAGTGTTGAGACGGCCTTGGTCTGTGCAAGTTGAGAGCTTGCTGATTACATAATCTGCGTATGATATCACTGTGGCTCGTCGGAGTATGACAGAAAAAAACGATGTCCTCGACGCCCATCATCCTGCCTTGTCTTGTCTGAGTAGTCCCATCTGTGTGATATGAGCCTTGCCTGTAACCCTGCGCATATGTTGCCAAACCTGCATTCTCAACAGTTAGTATTAAGCCATCAGGATGTCAAGCCAGCCGTAGGTACAGCATGTAGTCAGCTGACCCCAGCACAGTGCTGGCATTACCAATAGTACAGTTTGATTCCCTTGTATATCACATTGTTCGCATAACTCACACTCCCTCCCATAGTGCGTACTTTGGATTTCCCAGGTTGGTGTGCACATATTTTTTGTCCAAAAACCTATAACTCGTAATAGCAGTCGCAAAGTTCACGCAAGAACGAGGTCACACGCACCTCCCCAACCTGCCTTAGTCATCTGATTAGTCAGCGGGAGCAAAGAGTTTGCAGTGGCAGTGCGCACTGCCACCGCAAATTTTCCGGAATAAACTGAATACCAATATGGTACTTGTACGCCGATCAGGAGTCCTAACTCCTATATATTTCTGAAGTTCCGGCAAAGTTTGCATTTGGTGGGAAAAATCTATCGACATTGTTATTATTTGCTAGCATATTCTACGAGTTACCAACCGCCCTAGAACATTCCACATAGTTCCTTCTCGCAGAGCTTGTCTTCCACGAACATTCAGCGCTTGATTAGCCACGTCGACGAACCGTATGGACACACTACGTACCGCAATCCCAACGGATGAAATTCAGACCAGTGATATCGTCATCCTGTACGCCCCGTTTCACCTGTGTATCACCTGGCTTCTACAACTCTTGTTTTGATAGCTTCGTGGGGAAAATGGGGGTCCGGGAGGAGTAACGTGAGCTGGCGACAATCGTCATTACTTCATTGTCACTTACGGGTGAGATCTAGATGATCAATAAACTTACCGGAATGCAACCAGAAGATGGGGCGGACAAGCTCGCCTCCACCTCCTGTACGAGAGGCGTCTGCGCATATGCACACTACCGTAGTGAACGGCGGTTCATCCTCGTGGATACGCCAGGGTTCAACCAGAAGAAAAAGCAAAGTGATGTGTTCAGTGAAATAGCTGAATGGCTGAAGAAAACGTGCGCAAAATTTGTCGACCCAGGCAAAATCTTTTGCTTACAACAAAGCAGGTACCTGAACTCCATTGAGCTTACGGGTGTAATATACACCCATGACATAGGGGACAACGGCAGTTCTGCCACTGATATGCAAAGTCTCCAGTTACTTATTGGCTTGTGTGGCGGAGAAGCAGCTGATCGGGTCCGGCTGGTGACAACCATGTGCGACGGAGTAGACCAGCAGGAGGCTGACAATAAGGAGGCGGCACTCAAGATAAGGTGGCAGCGCCTCATCGAAGCAGGAGCCCATCTTAAAAGATTCCTCAATACCTCGGAATCTGGCTGGGAAATCGTGGAAGGTTTGGGAAAGACGAAGAAACCTCTATTACTTCAAAAGGAGTTGAAGGACAGGAAGAAGGGACTGGGTGGTACCACTGCTGGAAAGTGCCTATGGCAGAAGCAACCGGTTACTTTCTGGCAAGTTACTAATATCTGTATCAGCCTGTTGTCATCTCCTGACCACTCACCGACAGTGGCCGGATCAAACAGGTGTTTGGATGTCATTAGGGGGCTGGGAATTTGGTGGATTGGAGTGCTTTGAAGATAGAGAGACTGGTAAGCACGAGGGCTGTGGCCTTGGGCACTCTATTAAACGTGTTCGTTTATGCTCTCCACCTGGACTGGGCGCCTAGTTTCGCAAAAAGCGCTACCACTTGCGGTGTGCGCTTAATGTCATGCTGGGTCTGTGGAAGGGAAAGGTGGACACAGTGTATTGTACTATGTGCGACTGATTGTTCTAGGACTCCGGTATCCTAGATGTAGAAATATACATGGGGGTTCAAACGTGTTTGATAGTACTCACCAGGGGAGAGAAGCCATATACGCTACCCTAAGTGTTCGCCTTCTCGCCATGTGTACTTGTTGTAGTCGTAGATGTGGTTGTACTAAGTATGTTAGGCAAGCCACAGCACTCAGCGTCGGTTGTTTGTGATTAGTACCGCTTGAGTACTGCTAACTACTAGTTGGCTACTTGGCTCAATACACTGCGCAGCGTTTCTCTGAACAATCCTCAAACACCCACAGGAGAAGTACCGGAGGAGTTCAGGTTATAGCTTGGGGGATATTCGGTGACTCTCGTGCTATCGAAACGCACTACATGTCCACGGCTGGACCTGACATTCCTCTTCGTACCATTGCGCCCGTCCCTTCGTCCGACCAGGATACCAACCCAGAAACAACGGAGCGCGGAATGCATTCAAACGTTCTCAGGGCAGCCGCCGTTCGGTCAGCTGGCAAGTCTCTCATTAAAGGAAGGAATAAGGGGAAGGGGAAAATGAGAGAGCAGTACCTGGACGAGTCTGACGAAGAGGCAACACTATTGGGAAATGTTGAGAGGCACGGAGAAGGAGACACGAATGGGGAAGATGTGGAGGAATCCATGCAGGTGGAGCGATTGCAAGTGTCTCAGGTGCGTCCCTCGTTCGAGTCCTGCAGTTATGTGCCCATACAGACCTTGCAGCGCTCGTCTACACTATCCAAGTCGCGGAGTCGACAAGACAAGTCTCGTACCATTCCATTCCGCCCCGGAGGTACGTAGCCAGCGACTGCTCTCCCGGTCTACTTGCTTTTGTTCGTAGACAGGTTTCAATCCCATTTCCCACCTAACATGGTGTGCAACCAAAAGTACAACCTATTCACCTTCTTCCCTTTTGTCTTGTATGAACAATTCAAGTTCTTCTTCAACCTCTATTTCCTTCTTGTCGCCCTCTCCCAATTCATACCCGCACTCAAGATTGGTACGTTCTCTGGCTTTGTGCGCAGTTAACTCGCTCAGCATTGATGTATTCACCTAGGTTTCATATTCACATACGTCGCTCCTCTCGCTTTTGTGCTATGTGTCACAATGGGGAAAGAAGCATACGACGATTACAAACGGCACCTCCGCGATCGCGAGGCTAACTCACAGAAATACCTCACGCTCGTTCCTCCTCTATCCCACATTCCTGACTCTGGCCCCCACACCCGGTCTGTTCCTTCGTCGAGCCTTCGTGTCGGTGATCTCGTGATTCTAGAAAAGAACCAACGGGTTCCTGCTGATATGGTCCTGCTGCGCACATCAGACCCTTCCGGCACTTGCTTCATTCGTACGGACCAGTTGGATGGAGAGACGGATTGGAAGCTACGCGTTGCAGTCCCTACCACTCAGAAATTGAGTAGCGACAAAGAGCTAATGCTGCTGAACGGCGAGGTTTACGGTGAGCTTTTCATGTGTATTTGATTGACGGACGTCAGTTTGAAAACTTGGTCGCTTACCTTCTTGGTTTGCAATTTAGCGGATGCGCCGATCAAGGATCTTCATACGTTTATCGGCACACTCACACTACATGGCACGTTACCTCCTTCGCCTCATTCTTCTTCGCCAGCACTGTCACATGCAGCCGCACCCACGATAGAGCCCTTGACGGCAGAGAATGTCGTCTGGTCGAATACAGTGCTTGCTGCCGGGAGTGCCGTAGGGTTTGTCGTATACACCGGGTCGGAGACGAGGGCCGTCATGAACACGAGCCACCCAGAAACGAAAGTTGGCCTATTGGATTTAGAGATTAACAAACTTGCCAAGGTGAGTAATTCATGGTTTGGTGGTCTAAGTGGATTGGTTGCCGAAGCCGACGAGTTATTCTAGATTCTATGTGCTGTTACTTTCGCGTTGTCCGTTGCCCTCGTCGCTCTGAATGGATTTCGTGGCCTGTGGTACATCTATGTATTCCGGTTTTTGATTCTGTTCTCGTCCATCATTCCCATAAGGTGAGCACATGGTCTTCCGGTAGTCAATGCAGGCGTCCATGTACCATATCACCTTGCATCACAGCTTACGAGTCAATCTTGACATGGGAAAGACGGTTTATGCAAACCAAATCATGACTGATCCCGATATCCCGAACACAATTGTGAGGACTAGCACACTCCCCGAAGAACTCGGTCGAATAGAATATCTATTGAGCGACAAGACAGGGACGCTGACTCAAAATGGTAAGCATGCTCTCCGAGTGCATGTCGACAGGATAATCTTTACTTCGGGTGACAGAAATGGAGATGAAGAAACTTCACATGGGAACAATGTCGTATGGGTTCGACTCCATGGATGAAGTTGCTCATCAACTCGCGACCGCCTTTGGTGCCGAGCACGGTAAGGTCCATTTCATGTCAGGGCCTGACGATCAGGAGCTAATATCCTGCGCAGCTAGGCAACCTTCGATCGCCACCGGGGCTCAACTTGCGACACGTGGTCGACGGGATATGTCATCCAGATTGCGCGACGTAGTCCTTAGCCTTGCACTTTGTCACAACGTACGTTCCTTTCATCTCTTACGGGGCTGTGGTGCTGATCCCATACTAGGTAACTCCGGTGACCAACGACGATGGGAGCATTACCTACCAGGCATCCTCGCCTGACGAGGTTGCAATCGTGAAGTGGACGGAATCTGTCGGCCTCACCCTCGCCTTTCGCGACCGAACTCGCATGGAACTGCAAACGCCCACGGGGACTCGTCTATCCTATGATATCCTCGAACTATTCCCTTTCACTTCCGAATCAAAGCGTATGGGTATCGTCGTCCGTGAAACTCAGTCAGGAGAGTTGCTCTTCCTGCAGAAGGGTGCAGATGTCGTAATGGCGCGCATCGTTCAGAGAAATGACTGGCTCGAAGAGGAGACTGGTAACATGGCAAGAGAAGGACTAAGGACGCTCGTCGTTGCACGGAAGAGACTGACGTCGCAGCACTACGCCGCATTCAAGCAACAATATCACGGGGCCAGCGTTAGGCTGGAGGGTCGAAATGAGGCAATGACGGCCGTAGTCGCGGAATATCTGGAAAGAGACCTGGAGTTACTGGGACTTACAGGTGTCGAAGATAAACTGCAAGACGAGGTTAAGTCGACTCTGGAACTATTGAGGAATGCTGGGATCAAGATTTGGATGTTGACCGGAGACAAGATCGAGACTGCCAGGTGTATCGCCATATCTACCAAACTGGTGGCGCGGAATCAATACATCCATGAAGTTGCGAAACGTAGGTTCACATTTAGGCGCGTACATGTTTATTAATAATTCCGGTAGTGAAGACGAGCGATCAAGTTCGTGAGCAGCTGGAGTTCCTGCAGTCAAAATTGGACTGTTGCTTAGTTATCGACGGTGAATCTCTCCAGGTAAGCCCTACTTAGTTTAAAATTATCATTGTACTGATACCATTCCACGAGTAGTTGTGCCTGAACTCGTACAAGAACGAATTCATCGAAATTGCTAGGAAGTTGTCTGCAGTCGTGGCATGTCGTTGCTCCCCTACGCAGAAAGCAGATGTAGCTCGCTTGATCCGTCAATACACTAAGAAGAGAGTATGCTGCATCGGGGATGGTGGGAACGATGTGAGCATGATTCAGGCAGCGGACGTCGGTATGTAACGAAAGAACTAATTGAGAGGACCTTCAACTGACCTTCCTCATGCAGGCGTTGGCATCGTCGGCAAGGAAGGAAAACAAGCCTCCCTTGCTGCTGATTTCTCCGTCACGCAATTTAGTTACCTTGCCAAGCTCCTCATGTGGCATGGACGCAACTCCTATCGACGTTCTGCCAAACTCGCGCAGTTCGTCATCCATCGAGGCCTGATCATTTCTGTGATGCAGGCCGTCTTCTCGGCGATATTCTACTTTGCACCCATAGCTCTGTATCAAGGGTGGTTGATGATGGGGTATGCGACTGTCTATACTATGGCACCCGTGTTTTCGTTGGTGTTGGATCAGGATGTCAATGAGGATATTGCCCTGATATACCCGGAACTGTACAAGGAGCTTACAAAGGTGCGGCTCATCTGTCAGAAGAAGTGGTGTTTGCTGACCTGGGGTATATTTAAGGGACGATCGCTGTCGTTCAAGACATTCTTCCAATGGCTGATGATCAGTCTATACCAAGGTCAGCTAGAAGGTCAGGTATCAAAACTCCATCCTCACCCATCTCTCGTAGGCGCTGCGATCATGATCATGTCATTAGTTCTGTTCGAAAACGAATTCCTGAACATTGTCGCGATATCATTCACCGCTCTTATTCTGAACGAATTGTTCATGGTTGGCATAGAGATAACGACATGGTAGGCTGGAACATCGAGCACATTCGGGGTGTGTCTCCCTTGCTGACGTTGGTTTTGTTTCACAGGCACACGTACATGATCATCGCCGAGGTGGTCACGTTGTTCCTTTACGTTATCAGTATTGCATTCTTGCCGGAGTACTTCGGTAAGGCAGTTCTTCGCTCGTTCAGATAAATGTCTGATCGAATTCCAGATCTCGAATTTGTGGTATCCACTCGATTTGCCTGGAAGGTAGCGGTCATCGTTGCTGTAAGCGCTCTGCCACTGTACGTCATAAAGGCCATACGTAGTAGAGTAGCGCCAGCAGCATACAGCAAGCTGTTGTAGATCCCCTGCACTATTAACTTATGGATGATGGATCGATATCACGATTTTTTCAAATCTTTTAGTGTATTTTCTGCTTGTTACTTCCAAACATTTCAATCTCCCCGTATCGAAGCAGCAGTGAGGGATGCAGAATCGGCAAAAAGAAAGTCTCAAGATAGGGGGAGGGAGTAAAAGTAACTATGTGTGTTGCTACACTGGATCATTAAGTAAGTGTCAGTTGCCAGAATGAGGCGAAGTAGAGGAATTAGTGTGATTGTTAACGAAAGGAACTGGGGAAGAAAGATGTCCCCGGAGGTTGCCACTCGGAGTTGGTACCCATGCCCCCCCACAGTGAGCCTCCGACAGGCGGGCGAGTAGGAAAAGCAGTAGACGTCGGATTGCCCCAAGGTCCCCTGGTTTCTCCCATGATAGTTCGTGGGCTGGTACTGCTGCCCCACGATTGGCCCACAGCACCAGGCGGGACGCGTCTTCCGGGAGGAGGCACGACTTCGTCGTCGTCTGCGGCAAGCGCAGAAGATCCAAGCACCTTGGGACTCGGAGAGCGACGGATAGGAGAGCCTGAACTGGATCCGGAGGTTTCGCCAGTCGGCCTAGCAATTGGCGCAGGGGGGGCAATCGGACCAGGAGGGGAAATCGGGCCTGGAGTTAAGGGAGCGATGGAAAGCGGCCTGGCGACCGGACCGGGCCCTGGTTCGGGTATCGACGTACGGCGAGAGGACCCAGGCGCCAGCAGTGTAGGGGACGAGAGGGGGTTCTGTATCGCCTTGGAGGAGGTTGCAAGAGGGGGAGCAGCAAGAGGGCGGCCAAAAGAGGGGTCGAAAGGAGATGGCGATGCAAAGCCCCTCGGAAGGGCAGACGGAGCGACAGGAGCTTGCTGCATGGACGGACCAGGTCCGAAGACACCGAACGGTGGCTGTGCATAAGGCAAGCGAGGTGGAGTATTGACTACTGGAGACACGATACCAGCTCCAGTAGGATACAACGGAGTGGCAGGTGGAGGGAAATGGTTTGGTGCTGACTGCACGAGAGGCGTACTAGGCTGAGAGGTAGTGGATAGTGGTCGTTGCGGCTGCGTACGGACGCTGTTGGGCGTGGTACTGAGAGGTGCCGGTGTAGGTACAGAAGAAGAAGACGAGGGCGCTGGCTTTGTAAGAATTTTCTTTGCAGCGCCACTCGTGCTCTGCGAACGCTGAGTAGAACCAGAAGGGCGCGGCGAAGTAGGCTGGCGGGCGTTTTTGGCGGCAGCACGCTGTTGTTGAGCGGCACGCTCCTTCTCCGCCTTCTCCTCCCGCTCCTTCGCCAGCCTCTTCTCGCGCTCTTCCCTCTCTTGCTGCTCTTTCTTGGCAGCCCTCTCGGCAGCAGCTTTAGCTTCTCGCTCCTCCCTAGCCTTGCGCTCCCTTTCCTCCCTCTCGCGTTTGGCTTTATCCTCCTTTTCTTTGCGCTTGCGTTCCCGCTCGGCTTCGCGTTCTCTTTCCTCGGCTATACGCTTTCGTCGCTCTTCCTCCTTCCGCTGCCTTTCCTCGTCTGCAGCTTTGCGTGCGGCCTCGCGACGGGCTCTCTCCTCCTCGCGTTTCTTACGCTGCTCTTCCTCCTGAGCGAGTTGTTTGGCTTTCAGAGCAGCTTCCTCTGCTGCCTTCTCGGCAGCTTTAGCCGCACGCTCCTCTTCTTTAGCCAGTTTCTGCTGCCTATGAAACTCGACATCAACGCTCCGGACAAACATTATATACGACGACTTACTTGCGCTTGTCCTTTTTCTTCTGGTTCTGCGTTTGCTTCTTCGCCTCCCGCTCCTTTGTGAGCTGGTCCTCAGCCTCCAGCTCACGAAGGAGCTGTTGCTGGCGTTCCTGCGCCACTCTTTCCCGGTACGCTTGAAGCACTCGCTGCTCGAACATACGCGCTGCAAACATAGAGAACATTCGCTTGCCCTCTTCCATCTTCTGCTCCTCCGTCATCACCTAAACCGAATGTGATAAGATCGCGATCGCAAAAAACGCATCAGACACAAAAGACTGACCTCCTCCTCGTCTTCCTCCTCATCGTCATCTTCGTCCTCGTCGTCTTCATCGTCATCCTCGTCATCTTCTTCGCTATCGTCCTCTACATCAGCAGCAGCCTCCTCTTCCCGCTGCATGCGACGTTCGGCCAGCTGCTCCATCATCTCGAGAAACTTCTGACCGTCATTCTTCAAGAGATCGTCGGCGACCGTGAGAATATTATTAGGCCCTAACAAAGAACGCGGTAAGGGAAGAACTGAAATTGTATAACTCGATGCACACCTGTGACAGTTAGACTGCTCCCTAAGTTGAACAGTCCATCTCGACCATTTGCCTTGGTCCCGTTTACCGGTCGTCGCCCGCGAGCACCGGCATTACGTCGATCCCGTGGTTTGATATCATCTTCATCGTCTACACCCTCCTCCTCCTCTTCTTCCTCCTCCTCTTCCTCCTCATCATATCCGTCTTCTTCCTCAAACTCATCCTCGTCCCCTTCGTCATCTTCGAATTCGCTTTCCGGCTTCGGAGGTTTCCGCCCGTTCGTGAGAGGAGTCGTCCTATTTGTCCGAGGTGGATTATGAGCTTGTTTGGTCTGGGGGTGTCCGATGACGACGCCGTTCTTATCTAGTTCGACGCTGCCCGGGAAAGGTCCAGGTCCAGGTGGGGGTGGTATAGTACCGCCTGAGGAGACGTAACGCTGTTGATGATTTGCGTACCGTTCCAGCTCCTCGTAATAAGCATCATACAGTACCTCGAGTTCTTCTTCGATCGCGTGCCTGAATACAACGCGATCAACGTAGTGGTAAACCCGATCGTGCACAGAGAACCACAAAACCACGCATGTCAGTAAAAATTTTCTGAAAGATCAAGTGGCAAAAAAAGAAAATGGGTACAGACCGCTTTCTGCCACAGACTGCACAGCTGCAGCTGTGCTTCTGTTGCTCTTTCATTTTCCTGAGGACGGTGTCTTTCTCGATCTTGACGAGGTTGCGACGTTCATCTTCTCCTAGACCGAGCCAGAACTCCTTGATCCGTTCGCGTTCCTCCGTAGAGCTAGTGCTCCAGATCTTGTTGTTATTCTGGGAGTTCTTGTTAGAGCCCGAAGCGGCGTTTGACCGCGATTTGTTGGTCGCAGATGTATTGGACGATGGAGGGGATGGATGATGATGCGAGTGGTTATAGTTATGAGCGGACATCGGAGCCTTGGATGCTGCTCTGGCCGTTCTTGTCTGCTGTCCGTTGGGTGGGGCGGTGGTGGCTGTCGCTGCCGTGGTCGGTGCATAAGACATGGGCTGTTTTCCCTGTGCGCGTGAGCTCGGTGGGGGGTTTGCTGGCAGATTTTCTTTTCTTGCAGCAGGCATGGCGTTCGCGGTGAGAGGCTGAGTGGAGGATTCCAGTCCCGCCGTGGGAGGCCTGCCGTCCTTTTCCGGCGACAGTCCCGATGCCGGCGATGCCGATCGCGTATCTACCGTGTTCGGCACGGGTGCCGTCGGGGCACCGGCCGGTGTGTCGCCTTTCTTCTTTCCCTTAATACGGCCGGCCGAACTATCATCCGATACACTACTACCAACTGGCTCAGCTGTTGTACTCTGCTCACTTGCCACCAGCGTCGGGTGGGCTGCTGCAGGAGCGCGGGTCACGTGCTCTCCGTATCTCAGAACAAGTTGTGCAACATCGGGCATATTCGGCGGGTGGGGGACCATGGCTGGATGGAAGTCAAACCCATCCAGGTCATCGCCCTCATATTTGCCTTCGATGTCATCCTCACTGTAATAGCCGTCTTCTGCCAGCCTGTGCTCACCGTCCCCGAACTCGTTCAACAGCACCACATTCGACTGCGGGTGGGCACCGCGGAGAGGCAGCTCTCGAGGAAGTGGGACTCCGCTCAGAGCTGCTGCTGCCGCCTGCTCGACTGACAACGTGAATGCGGGATCAGAGAGAATGGACGGGTCAAACGGCAGTGGGGGATATACGTCTTGCGAGAAATCTGGTAGTCCCTTGGTCGTCATCGTTGCCGTAGCTGTGCCCTTCGGGTACGAATCTGACTGAACCATCTGTTGCGCGATGTTGTACATTGTCTGGGCCTTGACGGTTGCGCCATCAGCGTGCTTCTCTGTGCTATATGAGTCGCGAGACACGCTTACAAAGGTTTTGATGTGCGGCGGGAACGCGGACCAGTACTCTTCGTCCACCATCCCTGGGCCAGCCGATCCTGTGGTTTTTGGCAATGGGACTTGTGGCACCGCTTGCGAGCGTTTCCTTCCTGCGTGTCCATTGCATGGTGCCTCTGCCGGATTGCGATGTAAATCGGTCGCCAGTAGCTCTGTTTGCACTTGGGTCGTCATTCCGTTGCCCGTGCGAGAGATGGTTGTTGCGGAGACGTGCACGGACTCGAGTACATGGGACATTCTAGGCGAAGTGGGAGGGACGGCTTCTTCGAGACTGGGAATCTCGTCGCAGAAGTCGTCATCATATGAGCTGGGGTCAGCAGACGCCTGATGGTACGTCGATACAGCAGGCTCCTTGCCCTTGACTGTCTTCTTCTTCTTGTTCCTCTTCCCGTCAACGGCGGGCGGCGGCGGCTCCTGGGCAGCGAGTTCCTGTGAACGTGTGTGAAGAGTGGACGCAGCTGCGCCTGGCTGCTGCTGTTTCTGTCTCTTGGACTTTGCCGCGGTCATTTCTATCGTCTGCAGGCATGAGATCAGGGATGGCACAGCATTTCCAGCCAGATGTAATGGAGCGTGCTTACTAGGGTCTAGACGAACAACGTGGTCTTTTTAGTGAATTCGACGGTCTGCGAGATTGCCCCAGCCTGGTCGTCGTCGTCGTCGTCGTCGCTCGTCAGGGCGAATCTCACATCTCACATAAATGTACCCAATGAGGAAGGAAATGTGCACGTGACTCGGATCGACGGAACGGGTATTATTAGCAAGTCTGTAGTGCATCACCCTTAAAGTTAACAGTCTTTTCTCCCCCGCCGACCGCCTACCCCCATCACTTATACCTCGCAATCACTTCTGCGAAACCAAGCGAGCGTTATATGGGAGGCTTGTCCAATGCCGAACGGGACACGCCTTTATAGGTGAGTACTACTCTTCCTTTGTTCCTTCGG
Organism: Pisolithus marmoratus; assembly: GCA_024613145.1. Lineage (NCBI taxonomy): Eukaryota > Fungi > Basidiomycota > Agaricomycetes > Boletales > Pisolithaceae > Pisolithus > Pisolithus marmoratus. The sequence continues at coordinate 59,690 of JANFAE010000392.1, forward strand.
AGGTTACCTCTTGCTCGTGTGGCGAACATATCCAAACTCGCGAACATATCCTTGCATCGTGCCCTATCTTCAAGTCCAACCGTGATACACTACGCTCCGCCTCAGAAGACCTAGTCATAACGGATATCCTAGGAACAGAAAAAGGAATCGGGGCCTTGACCGAGTTCCTTAAGGAAACAGACGCATTTAAGAAACCAAAGAGAACCGACCCAAGCCAGACCACTGTGCACCCGTCTTCAGCCTCAGAGTAATGCCATCCCTTTAAACCCTAGTAAATCTTCTTTATATCATACGTTACCACCCCACCATTCAACATTACCAGCTTACATCCCTTACCTGACAACTATAAACTATACGTTTTTCTTCACCATTACCGTTTGGTAATACAAACTGTACAATTTATTATACGGGCCTTTAGGCACCGCGTCTTAGTAGTACTCTACTTGTTGCGGTATATAAATATAGAAATTCTCTCTCTCTCTCTCTGTAGTGCATCAAGTGAACCCGAGGACTATGTTACACGCTCGATAGCATCAATACATCTACTTGGGAACGTCAATCCCCCGTAACAAAGGCATGAAATATACGTACCGCACCAGCAAACAAGCGAGTATCCTCTTGCGTCTGATAAAATCCACCACTCTCGTCGTTCACTTTCGTCACATCGAACTTCCCCTCCTTCGGATTCCAATGGAAAATCCTCTTCACGCCCGACCAGGCACACCAACTCACACAGCGCCAACATGGCTGTGCATTCCCAACGCCAGATTTGGTGACCCTGACGACGTACAGATCAGCCCCGTTCACCCTTGGATCTCGCCGACGTGCACCCCAGCTCTTGTCCAGACCAGTACTCTTATTGCCACCGGCTTGCGGTGCGTCGCTCTCTCCAGCCTTCGACGCACATTTACCTGCACGAAACCCTCGAGCGTGCGGTGTGTTCCGATAAAAGACGCTGCTCCGTCCATTCTTGTTTGTCGCGTTTAGATCGTTGTCGACCCGGTTCAAAACACGACTCTCGGTTGACGGCCCACGCAGCCCACTGACTCGGTTGAACCTGCTGCTTGAACGAAGGGGACATGCCAGTCAAACTATAGATAGCGTGCATCTCCGCATGCATCGAAACTGGCTTGCGATGACCTTGTGTCCTTACATCGTTACCGTCGTAGTGTGTCCGACAGTGATTGTGTCCACTTGAAATGATTTTGCCTCCCTTGACAAGCACCGCGCCGAGGTGAAAATTCATGGTCGACTAGGAAGAAGACAAATAAGAATAGCCCTTCCGGCACGTACATTATAACACACCTTGGACGCGGCTTCGACGCACTGAGAATAATAGAAATCAGACTTATGCATGTTCGAGTGATTTGGTTTATTCCACGTTGAATAGAAGGGAAAAAAATCACAAGGACGCTTGAACGAGTCAGTCGGAGTATCCAATCGAATTCATGACCTCGTCAACATCATTATGATGTACATATGGTCAGGCGATATAAATGCGCGAATGATACCTATGCTAATCCTAACTATTCACCAACAACTGCTTGGACACAAGAATACGCTTGGCTAGTGCAGTCAAGTTCGCATCCGCCATGACCACATCAGGAGCATACTCCACATCGAATGCTTCCTTGATGGCCGTAGAGATCCGCTTAGCCTGTCCTTCTGACCAGAATGTGAAATCGTCTGAACTAGGCCCGTCAACGGCACCATCCGCATCTGAACTGGTCTCGGTAGTTCCTGTCCCTCCACACGAGAGAGGGATCAACGACGGGTCATTGTCCAAGCAGAGAGGAACGATATGGGCCAGACATTCCCTCACGGAGTCAAAGTCCAAAGACCCGTGCTTCTCAACTGCAGAAAAGAGGGGCTCAACCATACGGAGATGTCGTGCAGGAGGCGACTTACCATAAACTTCGAAAGGACCATCGATGCTTAAAACGTTGTATTTCCCGTCGTGATGATAACGAACCTAGATGTTAATGGTAAAAGATACTGCTGCATCATTTCAAATATATCGTACCTCATATTGGCCGACTTTCCACGGAAGGGTCGAGCCCCGGAACGTCAAAGTGCCTGTCTCGGGTTCCAGACTCTTCGGTGAAACCCGGTGATTGCTCAGCGGCACATCCCCATCCACTTCCCAAACGTTGACGTCTTCGTCACTAATGTTGACTTGTTGGCTGCGACCTGTGATAGCGTACCCCCGGTCATTACTTTACGATGCGTGGAAACAAGTATACATACCCTGTAAATGCCAACCCAGTCCCACCTCGAATATCTGCCCAATATGCTTTAGAGCATGAGAAAATATTGAACCCTTGTTCCTCATTGGCTGCTTCAATATTTTCTCATGCTCTAAAGAGTATTGGGCAGATATTATTGTCAATAACCTTATGACATTCATGCAATATATAATTTTCAATTGTCTTCAGATGGATATCTAATGTTTCTCCCAGTATAGACTGGTAATAAAAATTCTAAATCTTCTTGGAACAAAATCTTGTGAGAGCCCTTTAATTTGAATCATAATAAAACATTGCATTTTCACTGTTGAATACTCTTTAGAGCATGTGAAAAATATTGAAGCCACCACTGTGCCATAGTACCATGATGGCCACTAGAAGTAATTATGGAAGTTATGACTAATAACATCAGTAAACTAACCCTCACCTAGACAGAGCTGGACAGAACTGGCCAGCTTTGACAGCAAGGTACCTAACTGGCCAGGTCTGTCCAGAGAAATAGGGGAAAGGTATCTCAACAATGGACATCTAAATATAGGTTGAAAATTTTATGAGACATTCTTTATGTGAATGTCAGCACCTGGATGTATTTTTGTGAGAATAGATGTACATGTGGTTGTGTGGTGTTCAAAGACATTTTGTTAGGGCAAGGGTTAGTTTTCTGATGAACATTAAAAAAAACATTGAATACACAGATACTATGTTTCAAGCCTGTTATCTGAAATTCCATGCAATAGAACATTGCTTGTGTTCTCATATAGATGTTTTTGCTGATTACAAGCTGATAACATTTTATATGTTATGCACTAAAAACATAGCATATGTTGTTGCAATGTTCCATCTCAAAACATTGAGCATCAGACTATTTATGTTAAGAGCAGTATTGATCTATTTGCTAATTGGACAATTTGTCAATTCAACCATTTTCACCAATTTGCCATTCACCCAATTGCTAAATGGCTGCAGCTCAGAGTTATTTAAGCTCTGATGTACATAGGTACTTGAAATATTTCAAGGTCCACAGTACCTACTTCAGAGTTATTTCAAACTCTGCTGTAGGTACTCAAAATATTTATTTTAAAGTCCACAGTAGCTAGTGCAGATATTTAACCTCTGATATAGGTATTTTTATGACCTCAGTAGCTACTGCAGAGATATTCAAACTCTGCTATAGGTACTTGAAAAGTTTCAAGGTCCACAGTAGCTACTGTGGAGAAATTTAAACTCCAACATAGGTGCTTGAAATATTTTAATGACCTCAGTAGCTACTGCAGGGATATTCAAATTCTGCTATAGGTGCTTGAAAAGTTTCAAGGTCCACAGTAGCTGTTGTGGAGATATTTAAACTCCAACACAGGTACTCAAAATATTTTAGTAACCTCAGTAGCCAGCTACCATGGACTTTAAAATATTTTGGTTACCTACAGTGGAGTTTAAATATCTCAGCAGTAGCTACTGAGGTCATTAAAATATTCCATGCACCTATGTTGGAGTTTAAATTTCTCCACAGTAGCTACTGTGGACCTTGAAACTTTTCAAGTACCTATAGCAGAGTTTGAATATCTCTGCAGTAGCTACTGAGGCCATAAAAATACCTATGTCAGAGGTTAAATATCTCTGCACTAGTTACTGTGGACTTTAAAATACATATTTTGAGTATCTACAGCAGAGTTTGAAATAACTCTGAAGTAGCTACTGTGGACCTTGATGTAGAAAAAGGCTGTAGGCAGCCTCATTAGTGACTCAACTACTGAGGAAATGGTACCAAAATGTACTACTAAGTGTACTCTAAGACTTATGTAAGCAAGTAAAAACTTGCACCAAAATATACATCACACTGTGGTGATTCAATCTTCAACACTTGAAATACTTCAAGTACCTATGTACATCAGAGCTTAAATAACTCTGACCTCATCAGGAAAAACTGACAGTGCAGTATTTGTTATAGACTGGAATAGTGCATCACTATTTGATATATAGTGAACTATAGCACTATTTTAACTATAGATCATGATGTCATAATGAAAGTTGTAGGGCTGGGTCACAGGATCATGGGAATATGCTTACCTCATTGATATGCCCAAAAATGGGTGAGAAAATTGCAAAATACAAAAATAAATTTCAAAGATGTCATAATGAAAGTTGTAGTACCTGACAAGAGACCATGGAGGTATGCTTACTTCATCTATCTGTGCAAAAATGGTAGAGATATAAACAAAATACAATTAGTGTTGTGTAGTCTCCATTTTCATTACCAAAAGTGTAGTGTGCACTTTTTTGATTTGTTTGGTTGTGTTTGATTAGAAAAGTGTAGTGTAGTGTCCTGACAGCACAATATTTGTCATATACTGAAATAGTGTATATGTATTGAACAATAGCAACATTATAACTATATATTGCCAGTTGCTCTAAATGTTTTCCCATGTGCAATGAATAGTTACAGATCATAAGGTTTCTTTTATTTCATTGTTTTCACTTAGGAAAGTGTAGTGTAATGTTGGCATTTTTGACTACCAATTAAGGTAGTGTTATGTACTCTACACTTTTATTACCAAAAAAGTGTAGTGTATTAAGTGTAGTGTTGTGTAGATTAGTATATGGTGACTAGGAATTGTGTGGGAAATGATTGGTAATCTAAGACTCACACTTAGACTTGGTGTTGCAGTGGCCACTGGTCATGTGACTGTGAGAAGTTGAAATTTTCATCCATGCATACACACTCAACTGCATCTCCTTTGCCCCACCTCCCAGCTCTCCCCACTGCTGTCCCTCCACAAGATGAGGCTCTGTTCCAACAACAAGGTAAGATGCCTGATGAGTCATCCTTCTCCCACAGACACTCCCCCACCTAGAGCCAGCAACAGCCCACCCACAACAGCAACATCTGCAATGACTGGTGGGTAACCCCCCCTCCCTGGCTCTCCCTCTCTCACACCTCCTCCCATTTAGCTCCTCTAGCACCAACCACCACCACCCCAGCCCTCCTTCAAGGTAATTCCCCCCTCCCCTTCTCCAGTCCAGATGCTGATGCCCATTCCCCCTCCCCCATCCATCTCCCCCTCTTACCATCCATCTCATCATAATATTAAGGGAGAATGCTGTCACATGGGGGTGTGACTTCTCTCACCTGGTGCTTATGTTGCTAACTCTGGCTATTTTGGTAAACTGTTCTTATTACACAAAACCACATGTGTTTTCAAACTCAGCTGTTTCAAACTCCATTTGTTGATTGCTGCATGCAACTGCATGCAACTGCACACTTCCTTTCTTCCTTTCCCCCCATCTGCTGTCTCTCTGTACCCCCTCCCTGTAGTCATTCGCAGTCTCCATTCCATAGAAACAGTACATAGCACTCATATAGCACTAATATAGTACTATGTAAGCTTGAATGTGTCAGTCAGAGGGTAGACAAGTGCTCACTTGGGACAGATCAACCAGTTTTCACCACATCTGTGTACTGTTTCTGGCCTTGGTGACAGTGGATTTTCCACTTGACTGGTGAGGTACATTCCACTGCTGATACAAGCCTATTCTCATGTGTATTGGGACCCTTTTACCTGTTTCAGGTGTTCTTTTTTGTTTTTTTAGGTGTTCCTGACCAGTTCCTTGCAGGTGGCTGCTTGCTGCATTGTAGGTGGCTGAGCAAATGCTGTTGACCAAGACAAAGTGTTGTCAAGTCCCTACTACCTGGCTTCACAGATTCAACTCTGTGTGTCTGCTGGTTGCTGAGGCCTGTGTAAGGCTGGGACCTCTGTCAACACTACAGAGTAGAGACATGATTGGTGGGGCCTTTTCAAGGCTAAGTGGGAGCAATCTCACTTACAGTTACCAATCAAAATTTGTCTCGGGCACTTTTGTGCTTTTTGCTCTGTCATATGTTGAGTTCCAGCAAAGTAGTGTCAGTTACAGACAGTGAAGCACTGTCCACTTTGCAGCTGCTCTTTCCCCCTTGGACCTTTTGCTGGACCCTTTGCTTGGACCCTTTGCTTGGACCCTTTGCTTGGACCCTTTGCTTGGACCCTTTGCTTGGACCCTTTGCTTGGACCCTTCACTTGGACCCTTTGCTTGGACCCTTTGCTTGGACCCTTCACTTGGACCTCTCACTTGGACCTTTCCCTTTGGACTCCCACCTTCTAGACCAACCCCACATACCCCCCATCCTTCATGTAGGTTATTTTCTCCCATATTTCTGATCATTTTTAAATGCAACATTACACCAGGGCTACCCCTCCCACATCTCCTCAGCAAGCATGGAATGCTGCTCACCAATCTGAGCATGACCAGCATACTCTTGGTTCCCCTCCTCAATGTTGCTATCCCCAAACTCCTGTACCCACTTTACCAAACCTTCCTCCTGCACTTTTGGTATGTGCACTTTCATTAACCATGGATGTGTAGCATCAAAGCTGATCAATGATGATATTTCAGCATCATCCACCTGTCCCTGTTGCCCAATACCCTGGTCTGCCATGCCATCTTATTGAGCACCATGAAGTCCAACACTTCCATCACATGCACCTTATGCCTCCTCAACCTCCACCTCAATTCCCTCATCCACCACCTTATCCCATGCACCCTGCTGCCCCCCTTACCCATGGATTCCCTCCAGCTCACCACTACCAGCTTCCTGCTCCTGGTGTTCAGCCATGTGTAGATTATGCAGCAGCCCTCCAACAGAACTTTGAGCAGGATCATGCAGCATGCTGAGAGAGGTGTAGGAGACATCAACAGAGGGGCACACAGAATACTATTCCTCCAACTGTGCCTACACCTGTTCAGAGGACTGCAGATGCTGCATATCACCATGCTGAGGTGGAGGAGTGACACCAACAATTGTTGCAGTGGCAGGGAGAGGAAAGGAGACAGCTCCATGACTTGCAGTTGTTGGAGGTGCAGCAGCAGCAGTTACAACAGCAACACCAGCAGAGGCAGAGGGAGCAGCAGATACATTTGCAGGAGCAGCAGCAGAGGGCACAGCAACAGAGAGAGTTGGAGCATCATCAGCACCTGTCCCAAGCATTGAATGAGTTTGGAAGACTTTCAGGGGAACACTATGCTGAGGATGAGGAAAGACGTCAACAAAGACTTGCTGAGCAGAATCCTGGTGCAGAACCTGACCCTCCTCCTCCCCCCCCTGGACCCTCTGGTGCAGACCCTGGCCCTCCCCCCCCTCCTCCTGGATACCCTGGTGCAGATCCTGACCCTCCTCCTCCTGGACCCCCTGGTGCAGACCCTGACCCTCCTCCTCCTCCTGGCCCCCTTAATCCACCACTGCCACACTGTGTTCCACCTGGTGGCAGGCCATATGCTGAGCCTGTTCAGTCCCATTATCTTGGACACATGAACATCCAATGTCCAAACTGCCATGCTCTACATTTCATGGCAGAAAGGCTTATCAATTCCAGCAATGCAAGGCCATGCTTTGGCATGTGTTGCCTTCAGGGTCAGGTCAATCTCCCTCCTGTACAAAGATGGCCCCCAGGTCTTCAGGCACACTTTGAGGACCCAAGGTTCATGGAGAAAATATGTCAATATAATGCTGCTCTTGCATTTACCTCCTTGGGTGTCAATGCTGAACCTCAGGTTGTTCAGGGATCTGGGCCAATGTCCTTCCATGTCCATGGTGCCCTTCATCACCTAATTGGGGCTCTTTTACCACAGGATGGGGTGGAGCCCTCATATGCTCAGCTTTACATCTATGACCCTCAGGAGGCAACAGACAGATGTACTTGCTGTGATCCACAGCTGGACCCTGCCATCTTGCTAAGTCTGCACACCATCCTTTTGGAAAATCATCCATATGCCCCTTTGTACAAGCAGGCACATGATATCATGAGGAACAAACCTCCAGAGGAGCACACTGATATGAGGATGTGTCTGACACTCAGGCAGGGTACTGATGGCAGAAGATACAACCTACCAACTGTTGAGGAGATTGCTGCTGTTGTTCCAGGGGATGGATCTGAGGAGATTAGAGCCCAAAGGGATATCATTCTCAGACTTCAAGGTGGAGGTTTGTGATGCATCAGCCAACTTCACCCTGCCTATCTCTGCTTGCATTATGTTCTCCTGTTTCCTCATGGTGAGGAGGGCTGGCATCTCAATGTTCCTCTGCATAATCCTGGGGGCAGAAATTTACATGCCAAGAAAGTGACCCAGCTTCTCTGGTATGCATATTGCCTTCACATGCACCCTCCAGAAGTAGAGCCTGCCAATCTCTTCCATGGTGGCAGACTGTTTCAGCAGTTGGTCTGTGATGCCTGGGCTTCCATTGACCAGTCCAATCTCACCTGGGTTGCCAACAACCAGAAAAAACTCAGGGTTGAGCTGTATGGTGGGCTGCAGGACAGGATGGCAGATGTTGGATGCATGATAATCCTTCCCTCCTCTCACAAGGGAAGTGTACATTACATGCAACAACTCCTCCAGGATTCTCTTGCCATCTGCAGGGAGTACAGAAAGCCTGACCTCTTCCTGACCATGACTGCAAATGGGAGCTGGCCTGAAATTACAGAGAACATGTTGCCAGGTGTGTAATTTGATTTGCTCATATGTACATTCCCTCATTCTGATGTTGTCTACTTCAATTAGGGCAGAAAACTGTTGATCATCCTGACCTGGTGGCAAGGTTTTCCATGCCAAGCAGCAGGCCTTGCTGAAAAAGATTCATGATGGCTACTTTGGTGCTGTGGCAGGCTTTGTGTACACCATTGAGTATCAGAAGTGTGGCCTCCCTCACATGCATCTCCTCATCTTCCTTGAGGACCAGGACAAGATCCAGACTGTGGGGCAGATTGATGCTATTATCTCTGCTCAGATTCCAGACCCTGCCCTCCATCCTCAGCTCCATGAGGTTGTCTGCAAGTGCATGCTTCATGGTCCCTGTAGTCCTGAGAGATGTCTGGAGAACAATGTCTGCAAGAAGCAGTTCCCAAAGTCATTCCAAGATGGGACTCTCATAAAGGAGGATGGCTATCCAGAGTATGCTCACCCTCAGAATGGAAGGACTGTAGAGAAGAGTGGTGTCATCTTTGACAACACCTATGTGGTCCCTCATCCTCAAGAATTGCTGGTGGAGTTTGACTGTCACATCAATCTAGAGGTCTGTGGATCCATCAAGGCTGTCAAGTACATCCACAAGTACATCTACAAGGGTCCAGACCATGCCACCTTGCAGACCCAGGGTCATGATGAGGTCCACTCCTATCTGGATGCCAGATATATCTCTGCTAATGAAGCCTGCCATAACATCTTTGAGTTCCCCATGCATCAGGAGTGGCCAGCTGTATACCATCTCCCTGTTCATCTCCCTGACCACCAGGTTGTTGCATTCCACCCTGAAGATCAGCTTGGTGATGTCATTGAGAATGCAAGGGATTCACCTCTTCTTGGATGGTTTAAGGCCAATGCAGATCCTGAGCTCATTGCTGCTGGAGCCAGAGACCACCTCTACCAGGATTTCCCCAAGCACTTTGTGTGGATGAAGCCTCAGAGGAAGTGGAAGGTCTGTCAGAGGTACAAGGCCATTGGAAGGATGTATGCCATTTCCCCCACTGCTGGTGAATGCTTTTATTTGCATCTGTTGCTCACTGCTGTCAAAGGTGTGTGCTCTCATCCACAGATCTCTGCCATGACTTTTGCTGACCACTATTTCTTAGGTGCCACTTCCTATGAAGATCTTCACACTGTGAATGGTCATCTCCACCAGAATTTCAAGGAGGCTTGCCATGCTCTGGCTCTGTTGCAGGATGATAGGGAGTGGTTGCAATGTTTGCAGGAGGCTGCCCATTTTCATACTGGCTTTCAACTCCATTGTCTCTTTGTCACCATCCTGGTCTGCTGTCATCCAGTGGACCCCCATGTATTGTGGGAAGAGTCCAAGGCCAACCTCTGTGATGACTTATGTCACTATCTCATCCACCACCTTCACATTGAAGACCCTTCTGAGGAGCAGGTCTTTGATTATGGCCTTCATCTCATTGCTGAAGATCTTAGGAGGAATGGGAGATCCATGGATGACTTCCCTACCATGCCTAGACCACAGAGGCAATGGGCAATTTATGAGGGAAATAGGCTCATTGCTGAGCAGAGAGCATATGACCAGGAAGTGCTGCATAACTTTGTGCAGGCAGGCCTACCCACCCTCAATGAGGAACAGAGGGCACTATATGATGCAGTCATGGCTTCAGTGGAGCAGGCAACTGGGGGCTCATTCTTTGTGCATAGTGGAGGAGGGTGTGGGAAGACTTACCTGGCCAAACTCATCACTGCTTCAGTTCATGCTCACAACAAGATTGTCCTCTGTGTTGCATCTACAGGCCTTGCCTCTCTCCTTCTCCCTGGTGGTTGCACTGCACATTCTTGCTTCAAGATCCCCATTCCCTGTCATGAGGGTAGCTCTTGCAACATCAAGAACGATGACCTTAACCACCAGCTGCTCAAAGAAACTGCTCTGATCATTTGGGATGAAGTGCCAACTCAGCATCACCATGTGGTGGAGTGTGTGGATCATACCCTCAGAGATCTCCTGCAGGAAGGCCAGCCATTTGGAGGAGTCACCACTCTCTTTGGGGGAGACTTTAGGCAAACCCTCCCAGTTGTTCCTCATGGATCTAGAGAGCAGATAGTGGGTGCTACTCTTTGTTGCTCCAACCTCTGGGGCAGACTTCAAGTTCATCATCTCCACAAAAATATGCAACTTGGAAGGGATCCTGAGTGTGACCAGTGGGCTCAGCAGCTCTTGCACATTGGGGTGACAGATGGGGAGATAGAACTTCCACAGCACATGTCCTGTGGTGGTGACTTGGACTCCCTGATCAATTCTATGTATGCAGACTTGCTACACCCTCCTCCCAACCAGCCTCCACAGGACCAGTACTTCTTGGATCACACCATTCTATCTGCCAGGAATGCTGAAGTCCATGAAATCAATGCTGCCATTCTGGGAAAAGTTGCTGGAGAGAAGGTTGTGTACAGGAGTGCAGACTCTGTCACTGACAACCAGTATGAGTACATTCCAAAGGAGGTTCTGAACACATTTGAGCCATCAGGGTTTCCTCTTCATGAGCTGGAGTTGAAGCCTGGTGCTCCCCCGATGCTTCTTCATAACCTGGATCCCATCCATGGCCTCTACAATGGTACTAGGCTGGTCTTGGTCAGATCTACCTGTCATATATTGGAGTGTCATGTACTGCAGGGAAGGGATGGAGCTGCCACCAATGATGTGGTGCTGATACCTTGCATGGCTTTGGATACCAACCCAGATGACTTTCCAGTACCTCTGTGCCATCTGCAATTCCCAATCTGTCTGGCCTATGCAATGACCATCAACAAATCACAAGGTCAGACAGTGCAGCATGTGGGCCTTGACCTGAGGACAGCTGTATTCTCTCATGGGCAACTATATGTTGCTCTCTCCAGGTGTACTCACCCAAGGAACACCAAGGTGCTGTACAGTGGGCAAGGACAGCAAACAAACACAACCATGAATGTAGTATTCAATGAAGTTTTCAGAGGGCTGGATGTATGAATGTACTATACTATACCATAGATGTCAAAGATATATGTGTACAAAGTCATCACCACACACCATGAGGGATACTAAGTTGGGTTGAAGCCTGTCTCTTGGAGCTGGGATGCAGCCTGTGACAGCAAACTGGGATGAAGCATGTCCCAGCAGGCTGCAAAGCAGCCACAAGCCTGAAGGGCTCGTACATTGATTTATTACAAAGTAGAATTATATGTATGTATTGTAGATATTGTGCTAAATGAATTTGTTGTCTCCTTCATAAAAAGTGTGAACTAAAAGAAGCAAAAATGGCAAAGTATGGCAAGCTTGGGATGACAACATTGTCACTCTATTTTGCTAAGGTAGACCTCAACCAGATCCAGCAAATGTCATGTGCAAAAGTGTGATAATGCATGACACAGACTTCAAAATGCAAAGGTTAATGATACACCACAAGTAGCTAAAATCTGCCTCCAGTAAGTTATAAAGGGACAGGTTCTTGAAACTTCATTGGTTTCAGTTTTTTTAAAAAGGCTCTGGGGAAGAAGAAGAAGAGCTTACAGTGGTTAGGTGCAGAAAATAAAGATTAAATATTGGTGCTAAAAGTTTGCCGACTATGCAAGCACATCCTTGCCTAGTGGGATCATGTCTAAGTGTCTGAGTTGCATTGTATTGTGTCATTGGCTCAATGCCCAAGAGGTTGAGGAAAGTCCGAGCAGCTATAGCTCGAAGGACTGTGATTTGGAGCAAAACGTGATTTGAGCGCTGGACTCAGTTCCTCTCACGAGTATGTGAAAGTGAGTTCTTATCAATCAAACTTTGATAAACAAGGGATCCTATGCATACCACATCAGATTCGCGATTAGGTCCCGTCGCTTTATGGATGCATATTACAAGGGCCTCAATGGACAGCAAGCCGCCTGGGCTACAAGGAAGTATTGTGGCCATCGTGTTCTTCCTGTGTCCATCATGAACGAGCTTGAGGATGCTCAAATACTCTAATAGTGTGGTAAATATTTTATTCATAATTCTCAGATCTTCATGCAATACACTATACCAAATCTCCATACCATTAGGATAGAGCATTTTGTTCCTGCAAAGCATTTCAATAGTCTACTACTCGTTAACATTCTCGAGCCCTCCATTGTGGGCAACTCTTCTTGTGAGAGCACAAGGGGAAAGTGGGGAAAGCTGTAGGTTAGACCTAGGCTCATCCCAAGGGGTGCTGTGCCGGAAGGAGAGGGGGGGGAAGGAACCTATAAGGCAAAGAAGGATTTTTCTTGATGACTAGGGAGTGCTGGTGACGAGGAACTCAAAAAATTCTGCCTTAGGTCGGCGAAAGGGATTTTCCCTGGGTGGGGGAAAGCATGCAGAGACTTGGGGCTGGAAGGGCGGCGATTGTGAACTCTCGAAGACAATAGGGAAATTCTCGAAGACGATAGGGAAATTCTTGTAGGTGCAGGGAGACCAAATTTAAGAACTGGCAGCGATTTTTCTAGCATGGGAAAACTCGAGGACGGCAAATAGACGATGAGACAGAAGCTGGGGAACTCTGGGGACACTCTGAAGACTCGAAGATACTCAGAAGACAACTCTGGGGACTCTCAGATACACACAAAAGATGCCAAAAGGTGGGTGGTTATTTTTCTATGTACAGCGGACTTTTTGTAGCGTAAGGACAGTGGTTTCTAAGGTAAAATCGGAATATTTCGGATCTGTCATATGTCAAAAGTAATAAGAGGAAAGATAAAGACCGATGCATGGACAATCACATGCATGGCAGTGACATAGACGAAGATAAAACGAGTAAAGTCCATAAAAATGAAGGTAAGTAAAAGTGGAAAGCGTACAGACAACATGCCTGGGTAGCGAGTGTACATCATAGGGGGAGGTGGCGATTTCCTTAATGGGTCTGGGATGCGGTGGGCGGCATTACTAAGTGGGCGACAGCCTCGGTGCTAATATGGTAACTGGTGAGTCAGTGGCGATGTTGCTTGCACGAGCACGTGACGTGACGGAAGGTATGACATTAGCATATGCAGCGATGTTTCTAGCCAAGGGAGTGTCATAATGCGTGAGCGAGTGACTACTGAGAGTGAGAAAGGCTGCTAAGGGAGCTCTGTAGCCTCAGGGAGTATAGGCTCCCTACACCTCCCGGGGTCTTCGAATGCTGACCATCCTCGGTCAGGGGTATGCGGCGATTGGGACGGAAACGGGATGATGTCATACACGTGGTGTGGCTGTGCACGGATCAATGGAAGAGGCATGGGGTTCTCAGACACGTGCTGTGGCAACAAGCTTCACGTCAACAAAGGCTGCCAAAATGTACCAAACAAAACGCCACTTCTGTCTTACTTCCCTAAGTCCCACCACTACCATCCCTCCTACTCGCAACCCAAGTCACCTCGAACTGCAACAAAATGTCTTCCATCCCCTACATCGTGCCTGATGCCATGAGAGCCATGATCCCAGGAATGTGGGTGGCAAATGTGAAGAAACTGGGAGCACACATGAGGGAAATTCCAGACGCGTTGGCCGAAGATGACGTTGCACGCATGTGGGTGACTCGTTTTTACAAGGTGTCGGTGAGTCCTCTTTTGTAACCTAGAAGAAGGTAGCCCAGTAGTAACAGATGGTGCCAGGATGAAATCGAACAGATGCATAAGTTTGTGATGGACATGAACACCGACGTGCCCAACTATGACGAGGAAACACAAATCGCAATTGGGGCGGCATTCGTGAGGCTAATGGCACTCCAGGAGCAATTCCCACCACGAGCACCGAAGGGCAGGGGCAAGGGGGGACCAACTTCGAAGATGACCCAGGGGGACGGGGAGGGGACTAGGCATTCCCAGAGGCGGGTGGAAAAGGCCGCTGGGAAAGGGAAAGGCAAGGAGAAGGTGTGTGGTATACCTGCTACATCTGATCCTTTATGACTAATGCTCTCTTCCCTTCCAGACAACACCCAGTGACGACACAGTTGAGGAGGAGCAGCCTACACTGCAAGCATTTCACAATTTTTCTTGAGAAAACATGCTGAAAAAATTGAAGAAAGAGATACTCTTTTTTGACACATGTTTTCAAAGAGAAAAGGCAATAATAATGCTTTGTTTTCTTTGCATGATTTACTAAAAGACATTGATTGATGCTAATACCCATTAGTGAAGAACCTAATGGGCATTACCATCAATTCATGTTTTTTGGCAGAAAAGACAAAGAAAACATTACATTAAATTCACCTTTTTTCTTTGAAAACAGCTGAAATAAAAGAGTATCTCTTTTTTCAATTTTTTCAGCATATTTTGGGATGAAAAATTGTGAAATGCTTGCAGTGCTATGCCTGTCGAAGGCATACCCCTACCCATCGAGAGTTCGAGAGATGTTGTCCAGATGAGCGACGGTGCTACGCAGGGTGACGGAGATCCATGTGGCTTATGCAAGAAGTTGGGTATTTTGTGCATATGCGAGGAGGGTCAGGCCTGCGAGCAGTGCCACCAGGGGAAGAAAAAATGCGACAAGGCCTATAAAACAGGTCGAAAGGTGAGCCACAGATTGACTGTAACGCGACGGTAGGCTCATGAGAATACATAGCGCAAGAACCAGGAAGTTCCACCTGCATCAGTGGCTTTGACAAGCAAGAAGCCCAAGACCATGTCTGCCCCTCCTCCGATTCCCACTGTCTCGTTGGCATCGTTGTCAATGTGCAAGACTCTACCCCGAGTTAGACTCCTCGTTAATCCAGATGAAGAGACTTCTGTGCCAGTCACCGTCCCAGGACCACCTCCACCCCCTCCTGCTACTCCTGTTCCCTTATTTCTCCCTTCCAGTGCCCCTCCCACTCCTGCAGAAGACCCAATCGAAGACATGTCGGCATTTTTCGGTAGTCCCAGTGGCCTTTTGGACGAACAAGAAGCAGAGACTGCGGATGTCAAGATGCAAGAGGTCAACATCGACCTGACCACGCTGCAGGGATCCCTGCACGTATCGCTGCCGCCCAAGGAAGAGGTAGAAGACTCCCCACGACCATCGAGGAGTGCATGATGGGTGTACAGAAGAGGGCAAAGAGTGCTCGAGGAGTTGGACGCCATGATTGCTGGTTTTGAGGATTCAATCGAGTGCAGTGAGGACTCGCTGAGCTACCTGTACTCACGGATATCGCAGGTTACTTCTGAGGCAGGGACTATGGCTGCAGCGATTTGCAGTAACAAGCAGCAGCTTCAGTCTCTGAAGGAGTGGTGGGAAAGGTACATCATAACGGGTCCTTAGCTAGATGGTTCCGTCATCTGTGCCATAGCGTAGAGCAATCACAGTGTGTGTCAGTCTTGCAGGCGGTCTACTGCTCGAGAGTGAAACAGCTGAGCTGAAACAAAAACCTTGCCACACAAGTGGGTATAGTAAGGGGGAAAGTGTCTGCAGGAAGTTGGAACATCCAACGGTAAGTAAAACATCTGTAAATGAGAAGAAGAAAGAGGGAGTAACGAGTGGTATCTGAAGGAGCGGCTTTTCTATTGTCTTTCTTCATAACGTACTCTTGGCAGTATTCTTTAAAGAGAAGGGGTGAGTAAGTCTACGAAATGAGTTTGCAAGAAACGAAGGGCTTGAATTGATGGTATATTTATATATTTTTGATGGTGGTCTTTTTGTTTCGAAAGTTGTGTATAGTATGATTGCCTGTTAAGTTAAAGAAAGTAATGAAAGAAAGAAAAGACAAAAAGAGACATGGTAGATAGGGTATAAGTTACCCTTCTGACTCGTCCCTAAGGACACCAGTGAGCTCTGGGTCAGGAAGGGAGCTGTCTTCGAGATGATCGATAGCAGAGTTTTCGAGGCCCACCAGGTGGGTGACCTCTATACAGGACTTGTTGTGTGGGTAGTAAGGAAACAAGTGGAAGGTGGCATAGCGGAACTTCGAGATCGCACCATCGAGCTCTGCAAGGAGGTAAGATCCACCTTTAGTACGACGCACCACTACCATAGGACCTAAGTAGCAGGGTTTCGTCTTTCGGTCTAGCTCCTTCTCGATACGAGAGTTTCTGACAAGGACAAGGGAGCCAGGTTCAAAGTCGAAGTCATGCACTGTGTGCTTGAAATGGGATATGAAGTCTTTGGCAGAGGCAAAGCAGGCTTTAAGTACTCGTTCATGGATGAGCGCCAGGTCTTCTGGACACTTCTGAAGTTGACAGGCACGATTAGAGATGAGGTCGGTGGTCGAGTAAAATTCTGCTTCATAAGGGGAGAGGAATGTTGCTTCAGTGAAGTCAAAGGGAAGCCTGGGATGGATGCCATGAGCCATATAATATGGAGAGAATCCTGTAGCTTTGTGAACAGTGACTTGTTCAGCCCAAAACACCGATGGGGTGACCTCTGACCACCTTGACGCTTCCCCCTCACAGCTCTTCACCATCGCTTCTCTAACATCAAAATGCCACCGCTCTACCACTCTGTTTGCTTGCAAATTATAAGGCGAGATGCTGATGTGATGAATGCCATAGGCCTTCGAGAGCCAGTCAAGAGCTAGAACATAAGGACTGCCATTGTCAGTGACAATTTCCCCAATGGCTCCCCAATGACATAAGATCTGCTCAAAGAGAAACTTCCCGATGGACCTGCCAGTCTCTGACCATAACATAGCCCATTCTGGGTAGCTGGTGAGCAAGCAACGGGCTTGAGTGACGTAATGATAACCATTCGACTTTGGCATTATGAAGGTATCAATGTAAGCTTTGTAGAATAGAGGTTCGGGGACAGCGACAATGGGGGGAATGTGGATGCAATCGAGGTGGTGAATCTGGCATTCGTGACACATTCTGATGTACCAGTGAACATCCTGCTCTAGCATGGGCCACCAAAAACATATCAGTAACTGGATGTGGGTGGAGAAAATACCCTTGTGGCCCAGCTCATCGTGGGCTTGACAAATAAGGCCAAGACATTTATGAGGGCAGACTACAAGTTGGTGATGACCTTGCGGCTCTTTCCTCCACAATTCTCTGCCTTTGACAAAGTACCTCGATGCTAATTGTACGAGGCTTTCTAGCTCTTTCTCTCCTAATCCATTGGGTGGTTTCTTCGTCCCCAAAAACTCTTTCACAACCTCCAACCTCTCATCTCGCTGCCTCGCTTTCTCGGTTCGTGGAATTTCTGTTTCTGCGGTATCTGGCAGCGATTCAACAGTGGCAAAGACACTGATGTCCTGGGGTGGGGGATTGGATAAGCAGTAGATGGATGGCAGTGATTTAACAGGAAGACATAGCAGCAGTGTCTTTGGCTCTCGACAATTTACCAGTTCCATTGTGAAAGCTCCGCATTTGTCAACCCAGTCCTCGTAATCTCCTTTGGCTACTTCGGGGTCTTCATTGGCTTTGGGCCTCCTAGACAGCCCATCTGGTGCAGCGTGTTTGGTGGCAGGTACATGCACGAGCTTGAAATCGAAGAGTAGGATACCAGCAATCCATCAGTTGATGGTTGCGTTAGGCTGTAGGTCAGGGTTATTAATCATACCCTTGATATACCTCGCGTCCACCTCCACAACTAAGTTCTGCATGCCAAATATGTAAAGCCACACGTCATGCAGGGCTCGAAAAAGACCAAAGAGTTTGAGTTTTGCCTGGCTATAATGCCTCTCATGATCATTGAGGGTAATGGAGCCAAAACGAGCAGGGTATCTCTTCCCATCTTCGCCTTCCTGCATAAGGATATATCCGACGGCGATATTAGAAGTGTTGACTGCAAGGGTAACTGGTAAGGCGGAGTTATAGTTGATAGATCTGAGTGCAGGGGAGGAAATGATGGTGGCACGAAGATAGTCCATAGCTTTGCGGTGTTCGTCTCTGAAATCGAAGGGGACATCCTTCTTAGTTAATTCAATGAGGGGGCGGGCGTGTCTGGCAAAATCTTTGATGAAGATATGACAGTACGAGCAGAGACCTAGAAACCCCCTGACTTCAGTGACATTAGCGCAGTAAGGCCAGTCTTTAATCTTTTGGACTTTGGCTTCATCTGGGATCCTCCCCTCGTACAATACCTTATGTCCAACAACCACAATAGATGGAGCGGCAATTACACATTTCTTGGCAGAGACTGTAGCTCCAGCATGACGAAGGCGGTGAAGGATACGATTGGTGTTTTGGAGGTGCTCCCAGATGAAGCGGCAAATTTCAGGGTTCTTGGGTATCATCTTGTAGGTACCGTTGGCATTTTGGTAGTGGGACTTTGGACCCTTGATTGGGCAATCATTGATGAAGGGGATGGTGACTTCGGGGATTTCTTCCTTCAAGATCCAGCAGACATCTCCATGGAAGATTTGAATGGCATTTGTATAGCCCATAGGGAGCTTCATCAGTCGCAGGGTGCTGATAGGCATTTGGAAGGTAGTAAGGTCACGGTAGTCATCGTGAATAGTTCTATGATCATACCCCACCATTAAGTCGAGGATACCATACACCGAGTGGCAGGCGAAGGCTTCTGTGATTGAGTCGACAAAGGGGGGAAATGCAGAATCCTGAATAGAGATGGCATTTAGTGGCTGCAAATTGTGGACTAAATGAAGGGATTTGCCATCTTTCTTGACGATGCAGAACCATTTGGATTGGTAGGACGAGGTCGATGGCTCGTAGACACCAGCCACTGCAAGCATTTCACAATTTTTCATCCCAAAATATGCTGAAAAAATTGAAAAAAGAGATACTCTTTTATTTCAGCTGTTTTCAAAGAAAAAAGGTGAATATAATTTAATGTTTTCTTTGTCTTTTCTGCCAAAAAACATGAATTAATGGTAATGCCCATTAGGTTCTTCACTAATGGGTATTAGCATCAATCAATGTTTTTTAGGAAATCATGCAAAGAAAACAAAGTGTTATTATTGCCTTTTCTCTTTGAAAATATGTGTCAAAAAAGAGTATCTCTTTCTTCAATTTTTTCAGCATGTTTTCTCAAGAAAAATTGTGAAATGCTTGCAGTGAGCAGCAACCTTTTCTTTAATTATGTTAATGACGTCTCGAAAAATGGCAGGAGGGATGGGGATATTTCGTTCAACCCAGGGCTTGTGGGACAGCATCGGAATTTTCAGAGGGGGGAACATATCTTCACGAAAGGTTCCTCGTTCAGAAGTCTCCCAAGCGAAAGCCACCTCATGGGTACGAACGAGCCATCGAACAAGGTTCAATTCTGCCGGCCAAAGGAACTTGGCAGGATTGAGGTCTAGCTCTTCTGCTCATTGTGCCATAAATCTAGAACCGGGAACAAAAGGGGGAGGATGGTATGGTAATACAGGAAGATCTGCGAGAGGATCACCAATCTCCTGATGCTCTACTCTGAACTCGACAGGCATCGCAGTTGGGATAGGCTTCACCTTCTTCGCTACAGGTTTGTACTTCAAAATGTGATAAATCGGATCGAAATGAAGAGAGGATCGTAGAACTGAAAGTGTCAGCGGAGAAATAGTAGTACTCATAGAAAATAAAAAGGGATCTTTTGGAGAAATGAAACTCGAGTCAAAAGGATCAATAACAGGCGTACTGGCAGTGTTATAGTCATATAAATAAGCTGCAGCAGCGTTTTGTTTAGAGTCTGTGGAAGAAGGTAAAATAAAATCTGAAGTCGGAGAAGGAGAGTCTGCAACATAAAGGGAACACATGGATACTAGATTCTCTTGGTCTCCTCGTAACTCCGTCGAGTCATTGACTGAAGCTAAAAACCCTGTTCTCTTTCTTGTAATTGGTGGCGATAATTCTGGCAAGCGAAGTACTCTGCTTCATCTTCCAGGTTAACAAATCGAGGGTAGGGGTGTAGATGATGGTGAGGATGAGTCAGGACTAATAGTTGCTGCCCAGAGTTGGGGTCACGGATTTCCAAGGACTGCTCCCCATCAGGGAAGTTGTGCAGAACACTACTGAGTAGGCAGAAGAAGGGGCGTCCTAGCAGGAGGTTGAAGGGTGCTCGGTCAACGACCTGAATCTGTAAGTGAGCCTCAACTGGCCCAATATGCAAGGTAGCGTTCTCGATGACCCCTAGAGTGCTTTCTTTAGATTGGTTAGCAGCCTCGAGAGTCATACACATGTCCGAACAAAGTGGAGCACCTAAGGCTTCCCATAGTTCATGTCTAAGGGCTACCACCTGGCATCCACTGTTGAGAATGCACTCGACTTGTAGTTTATCCATCAAGATCCCATCTACAGCATGAAGAGGAGCTGTGGCTAAGCCAATGCACTTCCCCTCAGTATCCTTCACAAGGTATTGCTCGTAATGTGCCCATGCAGAGGACGACAAAAACTCCACCGCAGTTTCGAGGCTACCAATGGCTATCTTCTTCATCATGGCCATCTCTTTTATCTGTTTACGTATTTCTGGACTGACTGCTAGAAGATCTTGTGTCGAAATTTCGATCTTAGCACCTAAGACTTGGGATACAAGTCGTTTAGTAGCAGCAGCTTCATCAAAGCCACTCTGGTAACGAAACTGAGGGGCAGAGTTGGACAGAGGTTTGGAGCTAGATGCTTTGGCAGCATTTTGTTTCATCTGAGGAATGTTAGACAGAGGCTGAGAGTTCGAAGCTGTGTTTGGTGTGGAGTTGTTGGCTAGGGGAGGGTTGACAGTAGCAGCATTATGAGGATGATGACCGGGGATTTCTACACCGTCGAAACGAGCTGGCTTCTTCTTCTTGATGGCGTTCTTAAGCTCCTCCACCTGAGCATAGGCTCTGGCTAAGGCACGCCTGTCTTCTTCGTTGGCATTATCTTCAATCTCCTTGTCGACAAGGTAAGATGAGGGGTGAACCTCCACCTGAAATTCAGTGGTGTCTTCAGAGCCAAAGAACATAGTATTGACGAGGTGGGGAGGGGTATCACGTCCTCGAGACAAAGAGGCAGTGCCAGGAGACTGAATAGAGATGAGATTAGCTGATGCCATAATGGACTCTTGAAGAGCCAAGAAGTTGTTGATCTTTTCCTTGAAATTCCACCCTGCAGCGGATCTAGGGATGTCAGAGCCATCCTTCATGAAAACCCTACCGCCTATGAGCGTGCATTTGCCTTGGCAGACATATTCTTTGCAGAGCTCACACTCAGCTGTCCTGTGACCATCAGTACCACCACAGAAGAAGCAGCGGGGGTCAAACGAGTGGCAGAATTGTTGGTCTGTGGGATGAGTCTGGCAGCTTCCCAAGGCAGGGTCAGTGGCTTGGACATATTCTCATTTCAGGATAGTAGGCAGCATTGTCAGTTGGGTGTGGGATTCTGGAAATAAGGCCAAGCTGTCGACCTGAGCGATGTTTTGCTGGGCACCACTAAGAAGATAGTTCGCATGCTTGTAGACGTCATCAAATGGCCATGGTTCGTCGACATCATGGTCTAAGTCTTTGAGTTGGAGACGAGTAGCAAGGCTGTTATGGAACCTAGGGGGAAAACCTTCGAGGAACTTCTCATTGACATAGTCATCAGCAAGCTTCTTCTTTTTATTAATCAGGGCTACGATGCGGCAAAATTTGCAGACATATTTGCCGAGGTCATTGAGGGATGACATGGGCTTTTGTACTTGGTGGTGTAGGAGGGTCTCGAGGTCGACTTTCGTGTACTGATGCCCTTTGACATCAGCACTGGGGTAGAAGCTAGTTACCTCATTAACAAAGTCCTCCCAGTCGTCACCTGCAGCAGAGTTGAGGGACGACCATAGTTCTGACTTGTTCCTATCAGCATAGCGAATGGCCCACTTAATTTTGACCTTGTCGACAGTGATTCCTGCATCAGTGCAGATCTGGTCGACATCCTCGAAATAGGCACAAATATCTTCTGTTTTTCCTGAGAACTTGGGGGCCTTGTTAGAGCCCCTAAGTGGCATTTCACAGTGATTAGTAGTGGCGGACATGATAATTGGTATTGAAGACGAAGGTGGGGTGGGGTTACAAAGTGGAGGCAGATTTCTGGTTGGTATCAGTGAATGAGGTTGGGCAAGCGGCGAAATGAGGCTCTGAGAGGGGATGTACGAAGATGATGGTAAGAGGAGTTGTTCAGTGGCGAAAGTCGAGGCCGTTGAAGATGATGAAGATGATAGGTCGGTAAGCGGTGATAATTCTCGGTGGTCTGGTGGGGGTGCAAATGACTCGTCGAGCTCAAAAGCACCTGGTATATCAACCGCCAACGGAGAATCAGGTTCTGGACAATGAAGGGAATCTGCTGGGGAAAACTCTGTATCTGGAGAGGTAAGCTCTGGGATATCATGGGGGTTAGCAGCAGGGACAAAAAGATCAGAAGACGATATAGAAAGACGATGGAAGGGCTCTAAGAGCTCTTCTAGTTCTGTTCAGTGGCAGGTCAGTTGTAAAGATCTCCTTTCCAGATCTACAGACCCCTTGTGGTGGGCTCCAAAACGATGTGGGCAACTCTTCTTGTGAGAGCGCAAGGGGAAAGTGGGGAAAGCTGTAGGTTAGACCTAGGCTCGTCCCAAGGGGTGCTGTGCTGGAAGGAGAGGGGGGGGAAGGAACCTATAAGGCGAAGAAGGATTTTTCTTGATGACTAGGGAGTGCTGGTGACGAGGAACTCAAAAAATTCCACCTTAGGTCGGCGAAAGGGATTTTCCCTGGGTGGGGGAAAGCGTGCAGAGACTTGGGGCTGGAAGGGCAGCGATTGTGAACTCTCGAAGACAATAGGGAAATTCTTGTAGGCACAGGGAGACCGAATTTAAGAACTGGCAGCGATTTTTCTAGCGTGGGAAAACTCGAGGATGGTGAATAGACGATGAGACAGAAGCTGGGGAACTCTGGGGACACTCTGAAGACTCGAAGATACTCAGAAGACGACTCTGGGGACTCTCAGATACACACAAAAGATGCCAAAAGGTGGGTGGTTATTTTTCTATGTACAGTGGACTTTTTGTAGCGTAAGGACAGTGGTTTCTAAGGTAAAATCGGAATATTTCAGATCTGTCATATGTCAAAAGTAATAAGAGAAAAGATAAAGACCGATGCATGGACAATCACATGCACAGCAGCAACATAGACGAAGATAAAATGAGTAAAGTCCATAAAAACGAAGGTAAGTAAAAGTGGAAAGCATACAGACAACATGCCTGGGTAGCGAGTGTACATTGTAGGGGGAGGCGGTGATTTCCTTAACAGGTCTGGGATGCAGTGGGCAGTGTTACTAAGTGGGCGACAGCCTCGGCGCTAATACAGTAACTGGTGAGTCAGCAGCGATGTTGCTTGCACAAGCACGTGATGTGATGGAAGGTATGACATTAGCATATGCGGCGATGTTTCTAGCCAAGGGAGTGTCGTAATGCATGAGTGAGCAACTACTGAGAGTGAGAAAGGCTGCTAAGGGAGCTCTGTAGCCTCAGGGAGTATAGGCTCCCTACACCATAGCACCAGTACATACACTATGTATACACCATAAATGGTAATTATGGCCTATTCACTAGCTGGTGTCATTGCTAAGTCCCTATGTCACACTTCAGTCACAGACCCTGAGGTTTGCTGGATCTGTGTGAGGCCTACCTTATTTATCCCTTTTTTTTAGCTATATATGTCTATTTGTGTCTATATGTCACTATATTTAAGGGGGGATGGTTGTGGTGCCATAGATCCCATAGTTGTCCCTATGGTATCTTTAGTGATAAATAGTGGAATATAGTGATATATGTAGAGCAATAAAGAGTGAATAATGGCACTGTCAGTTTTTCCTGATGAATCCATGATGCTAGCAGCATGTAGCAGTAATGCAAGTTTCCCACTAGGTCACTCATCATAATTTCCACAGCAGCTGCTGTCTTGAGAGGAGTAAGGAGCTGGTTAAGGGCTTGATGGAAGAGCTGATCCTGCAGCAGACCATGGACATGGGTGGTCTTCTCAAAGAACTTTAGAATAGGAAGAAGAGCAAGGAGGAGATATCCATGAAGTGACATTTTGCTATGTACCTCTACATTGATATTTGCAAGGCTTATGAGAATGGGGTGAGCCATGCAATTTCCAGTCATGATGGATATATTCCTCTTGTCTGATGAGAGAACAACATCTAAAATGGTTGCACTGGGGGGAAGAGCATCCTATGAGGACAGTCAGATCAATACCAGCACAAAGGTGTTGAACCTACCTGAGCATCCCAAGCCTGCTCCCCAGTCAACCACTCATCATAGATACAACATATCCTCACAGCAGATGTCCAGACCTTCCTTGGTATGAAAGATATGTATGGAGCAAGAACTGGGTTGCTGAGGAGAGCCTGTAGGCACTCCAGCAGTTGGCAATAAAACAGATGCCAGTGGACAGGGTGTTTTGTGGGAGCTTCAGGCTTCCCTCTTCACACAACCAAGCTGGGCCAGGGGGGAAAGACTCTGCATGAGAGTGCAGCTGCTTCCCAGTGTGAAAAGAGATAGGGATCCCCTGGAGCTGAATATTGTTGAGACAATGGACAAAAGCAGAAGACAGGTTGGCTCATGATATCCAATGCTAGCAGTGAATCAATAGTGGTCAAACTCAACCTTGAACATAGCAACCAGGAAGTGAACTGCCATTCTTCTTGTGATGCAAAAGGGAAGTACAGATTATTCTGCCTGTCACTGGCATATTGATCATCATGAAAAGCATCCAAGAAAGACTTTCCTCTGGGAAATGCTTTACTACTCCCTTCATATGACTCAACAAACTTGCCAGCAGGAGGCGCAAGCTCCTCTAGGCTGTCCATTGTGAAATCTGACATGACTGCAGCTTTGGGCACCTCCATACATAGATGGAGGACTTGGTTCCCAGTCTCAATTTGAGTTAGTGTGTGGTTACCAGTGCTGGGTGGGCAAAGTGGGTTGATGGGGCATTTGACTTGAGAGAACAAGTGAGTATATTCCTCATGCCAGCTTGCAGCATGGCAGGAACCCATAGGCTGGTTCATATGCTGGAGAATGTTTGTCTCTGAACAAAATTTCTTGCCACATTGGGGACAGCTGATCATCTTAGGTTTTCTGCAATTGGCTTTTGCCTTGGGCATGCCTGATATTAGGAAGGACCTAACTTGGGAAGCACTGCTGGGGGTGCTGACAATTTGCTTGGTCAGACAAACTTATACATATGAGTCGCATGATCATGTTGTTCATTGGTGCCATAGTGTGTGACTTTGGCTCTAGGTATGCAGTTCTCATGGCAATGGCCATGCCATAAAAGGCAAGAACTTCAGTCATTGGATGGTTCCTGTGGCAAATATGGTGCTGGAGAAACCTTGGCAAGCAAGGTAACTTGAACTTAGTAGTGGGGGCTGACTCTTAACTTTGTTACCAACTTATAACTCAGAAGCAAAAGGTGATGTTATATACCACTCATGCTCTTCTCACTACCATGATGCCCACCAACTTCAGCATATGCAGTGTGCAGTCTACCAGCACTGGTGAAGCACATTTTATGTCTTTGGTTAAAAAAGGATCAGATGGCATCTTTCACCTCTCACCCTTTCCTCACCTGTATGACAATACCATCTCCCCAATATATTTGGGAGGCTTCTGCCCTAACCAGTGCAGTGCTTCTGAGTCTGATGGCCTCAAGAAACATGAAGAAACTTTTGATGAAGATGGCAAGGATGCAATGTCAGATGCAGAATTACTGGTAAGCATGCTTCATTTACTGGTTACATACAATTCAAACTGTGCAAGCTTTGCTCCAAGTCACAGGAATCAAAAATTGTAGTACCACCTCTGAATAACTCCAAAGAAGCTTATCTCTTACTCAAGGCTGCACATGCCAATCAACAAGTATGAGATATGTGCAAGAACCTTGCTCTTCAAATCATTCATCACAATATGCTAGCTCTTCAATACAATCACCTTCTGCTGGAGAAAGCACAAGAGGACCTGCATACAGCAGATCATCTCATCAGGCACATGTGCCTCATGATTTGACAGAGTGGTATTCCTGTGGTGCTTGAGTGTGTGATGCACAAGGACTGTTCCCTCCACATGTGTTCATCTACTGACAGTAAGAAAAGAGCCCCAAGAGTACCAAAAGTGATAATTGACCATGCCTGTGACAGATGCTCACTGTACTTCCAAGTCTTGCATGACATCCCTGTAAAACTAGACTAGTAGCAGTTAAACATAGTGTGCATTACCTCTGTACACTCTGTGAATCCTGGAAGATTTATATTATGTTGCATATGTCACTTAGTGATACTTCAATGTCACCATTTCAGGTGGTATTTCTGGTTTCAGTCTCAGGCTGTCAAATTGGTACTACTGGCAACTGAAGACACAGTCATGGTACAGTGAGTGAAAAAAACCCTTGCAATGTTTGGCTGCTTTGGATTAATTCCAGTGTAGCACCATGAAGCATGGGAATCCTGCTTAGCTTTGGTGAGATAGTTGGTAGCATGGACTCTTGGCTAAAAAATGCTCCCAAGGTCATGTGATTTGGTCCAGTGGTTATTAAGATATGTCAATTATAAAGAGCTACATCATTGCAAGGGTTTATTCACTTTTGGCCAGGGAGTAGAGTCTGAGTCAAATGAAGGGATAATTGTGGTTGTTTGGTCCTACAAACAAAGTACACATATAAACATTATGTCTGAGTTTGAAGAAGTTCACATGCTTCTTTATTCCCAACCTCTACCACCATGAGATCTCTCTCTGCTACCCAAAAGAGTACCATCCTGACTATGCTTGATTCTGGTCACTCTGCTTCCTCTATTGCCTCTAGTACTGGTATACATCTTTCTACCATCTCTAGGCTTCATTCCAAGGAGCATTCCAACCTCCAAAAGTCCACTGGAGGTCATCCACCCAAGCTCTCCCCAGCCAATGTCTGCCATGCTATCCATCTTATCTCAACCCAGAAGGCAGAAAATGCTGTGCAGGTGACTAAAACTCTCTCCAACATTATCAACCAACCCCTGCATCCAAATACTGTCTGTCAGCACCTGAAAAAGACTGGTATGAAGGCTGTGGTAAAGTGAAAATGACCTATCCTCTCTGCCAAGCATCACAAGGCAAGGTTAGACTTTGCCTATGCTCACAAAGAGTGGACTTTGGAGGACTGGAAGAGGGTGGTATGGTCTGATGAGACCAAAATAAATTGCCTGCAGTCAGATGGGTGCAAATGGGTGTGGAAAAAGCCAGGGGAGAAGCTGAATGATAGGCTAATAGAGGGGACACTGAAGTTTGGAGGAGGTTCTCTCATGATGTGGGGCTGTATGACTTGGGAGGGTGTTGGATATGCCACCAAGATTGATGGTAGGATGGATGGGGACCTATACCTTCAAATTTTGAAGGATGAACTACAAGATTCCCTTGAGTATTATGGTCTCCATCCTCCTGACATCATCTTCCAGCAGGACAATGACCCCAAGCACACCTGCAAGCAGGTCAAGGAATGGCTATAGGAGCAGGATTTTAGGACCATGGTATGGCCTGCACAGTCCCCTGACCTTAACCCCATAGAACATGCCTGGGGTTACCTCAAGAGGAGGCTTGCAGAGTATGAACACCCCCCCAAGGGAATACTGGAGTTGTGGGAGAGGACTCAGGTGGAGTGGAACAATATACCAGCTGAGGAGTGTCAGAAGTTGATTGAAAGCATGCCTAGGAGGGTTGAGGCAGTGCTTAAAGCAAAAGGAGGCTATACCAAGTACTGATATCCCCAAAATGCCCCTCACTTTTCAAAAGTGAATAAACCCTTGCAATGATGTGGCTGTTTTATAATTGACATATCTCAATGACCTCTGGACCAAATCACATGACCCTGGGACCATTTTGTAGCCAAGAGCCCATGCTACCAACTATCTCACCAAAGCTAAGCAGGATTCCCATGCCCCATGGTGCTACACTGGAATTAGTCCAAAACAGCCAAACATTGCAAGGGTTTTTTTACTCACTGTATGCAACAATGTTGGTGAATGACAGACTGACAAAGCTGTGCTAGATCTGGGCAGGGGCAAAAGTCTGTGATGTTGGCTGACTAAACTCAGTGCCACAATGTTGGCAAGCAACAGACAGTGACAGAGGGGACAGGCAGTGGCAGACTGGACAGGACTGTGTGAGGTCTGGGGCCTCAGCAAAAGTCTGTGATCTTGGATAACTAAAAGGGCTGGTTTACTGATGCATGCTTCCCTTCTGGACCATGTCTGGATTGTTCTGCTCCATGGTGATGTCATCCTCTTCACCCACACCTCATGTACCATAGTATATAAGTAGCCCTCAATAGCCCAGCTAGCCCCTAAGCTAGTTCATTTGGGTCTTGATGTCAGAACCTGCTTCTATGGTGTTGTTCCCTTCTCTCTCCCTCATCCCTCTTCCCTTGACTTTCTGGTCTAAGTGTCTTGTGGGGGTGTGTTAAGAATATAGGCTTAGCTCAGGGACAGCTCAGTGGGTGTCACTAGAGACGGGGCCAAGATCAGGGATAATTCGATAGAGATCCTGTCTCTATCGTCCCTGGCTTTATACACTTGTGTTATCTACATCCTACTGGTACATGTACACACATATGACATCATAGATAAGCTTATCAAGATAAGCCCGTACCACCCCCAGATAACCGATACCGCTATTTCCAACACTCCCCCAGAAGCGAGCAGAGCTCAGCTGCCTGGGGTAGCTGTGGTGGCACAATGCTTCTTCCTATTGCGGGTTGACTGGCAGCGTCTCCTCCATAGCTCCTCGGCATCTGCCACCATGGCGATGTCTTGGGGGTAGGGGAGGGGGTAACGGTGGCGGCGATGAAGGGGTAGAGAGGGTGGGAGACGGGGATAGGGGGCGGCTTACGTGTGTTCTTCTTTTTCCTCTGGTTCCTGGCTACTCTCTTCCTCATCGCAGCAGGGTCTTTCATCATGCACTCCTCTGTGCTGTGATGATGGGTGTGGCACTTGGCACACTGGGGGCTCTTGGCAGGCCAGGTGGTGGCTCTAGGTGTGGGTCTGCTTCGGGCTGCCACGGCGACATTCAAGGATGCTCCCCCAGAAGTGAGGGCATCCTCCTTGACATCGCTGATGTGGGCCGTGATCTCCCGGAAAACAGCATCCAGGAACGCCAATAGGAACTGAAACATGGTTACCACCCAGTTTACAATCGTCCTGGGCGCGACGTTGTCAAACATGGGGCAGTCGAGTAGAGTTTGGTCTAGGAGGCGTTGGGACTCATCTACAGCATCGACGTGGCTTTGTGCTAGGCATTGCTGGTAGGATGACATTATAGAATGATCGAATTATGTTAAGAATATAGGCTTAGCTCAGGGACAGCTCAGTGGGTGTCACTAGAGACAGGGCCAAGATCAGGGATAATTCAATAGAGATCCTGTCTCTATTGTCCCTGGCTTTATACACTTGCGTTATCTACATCCTACCAGTACATGTACACACATATGATGTCATAGATAAGCTTATCAAGATAAGCCCGTACTGCCCCCAGATAACCGATACCACTATTTCCAACAGGGTGGGCCTGCAATGTTGTTGTTAGGTTCCATCACACTTGAACTAGCTTCTATACTTGTTGCACCCTCACCCTGTTGATGGGTAAAACCCAGACTCTAGGGTTAATGAGATAAGCTCATTGTTACCTCATTCTTGCTCCCCTACCCCTAACCCTACCAGGGTAAACCTTGTCTAGCCTTGACACTAACCTAGCTCTATAGTCTCAACTTTAAACCTTGCCATTACTGGGTGTTCTCATTAAATGCCCTACTATGCCTGCCTGTTGTCAATCTGCCTCATTCCTGGGTCTATACCCCAGACCCCACCTTTCAACCCTTTGCTCTCAAGCCAGAGCACCCCACTGGCGAACCCCCTGTCTCTACCCCTGTTGCATCAAAGCCTAGCCCTCCCTCACTGACTGCCTCTACCCCTGTTCCCTCTGTCCTTAGCCCAGCTCTTTCAAGCTGTGAACCCCCTGCCACCACACCTGCACCCCAGGTCAACCTTCCCCATGTCCCTATCCCTCCCCCTCACTTCCAGCCCTCAGACTGCTTTACCAAGCTACCCCCACCTCATCATGCCCCCCACTGCTCCTCACTGTACTCCCCATGTCTCAAAGTGTCTGGTTGGGAAGGGCACTATATGTAATGTCCCAGGTTTCATGGCCCAGGAAGGACATGAGGATGAGAAGGCCCTTGAGGCCAGGTTGCACCAGATGCCATACAAGGAGGTGCAAGAGTATTTCTACAAGAAGCAAATAGCTGAGAAAGCAGCCCAAGGGAAAAGGGTTGTGGATAAGAAGGTCTCAGAAGAAGAGATCAGGATGAAGATCTTGCAGTGCATGATGTTCCAGCAGCTGCAAGATTATTTCTATGCCAAAAACATTGCTGAGGCCAAGGGAAAAGGTCTCAAGATTGTGGACATCAAAAGGCAAAAGGAGAAACCCCAGTTTACAGGTCAGTTTGAGGTTTTTCCCATAGAAAAAACCTCAGATGATGAAGCCCCTGTGGTGACCAAGGAAAAGAAGGCAGTCACCCCTTCTGAGAAGAAAGGACCCTCCCACTGTAGGACAGTAGGGTTGAAGCCAGAACTGGAGCTTGATGTAACCTTGGAAAGCCAAGCAGGACAGTGGCCACTGAAGGCCTTGGTGGACTCAGGTGCAAATGATACCTTTTTGGAAAAAGCCTGGGCAAAGAAAAATGGAGTCCCCCTCTTGGAGTTGAGGAACCCTGTGTCAGCTGTAAATGTTGATGGCACCAAGAACTCTGGAGGAAACATTACCCATGCAGCTGCTTTGGTTCTCAACTACCAGGGCCACTGTGAACACATCTGGGCTTGGGTGACTACCCTTGGTTCTCACCCTCTCATCCTTGGATACACTTGGTTGAAAAAGCACAATCCTGAAATTTGCTGGGGTACAAAACAGGTTAAGCTCTCTCACTGCCCCAGGGAGTGCTCAGATTAATGACTAAAAATACTGGCCAGACCAGGGATCAAACCTGGGTCCTCCCACTAGTACTGGGGTGCCTTACCACTAGGCTACCCAACTGTTCCTACCCTGTCTAGAGTGTGGATTCTCATCCCAACACAGATCTGGCCCCAGTGTCTAGGACTGAAAGACTGGAAAGGGAGAAGGATGCCCACAACATGGAGTTCATTCACCCCAAGCTTCAGTCTACTCACATCAGGGCTGGCACTGTGGAGGAACTTGTCCCAAGGGAGTACCATCAGTTCCTGAAGGTGTTCTTTAAGGAAGGCTAAAAAGGGTGCCCCTTCAAAAGCCTTGGGATCATGCCATTGACTTAAAAGAGTCCTTTGTTCCCAAACAAGGTCACCTTATTCCCCTCTCAGTGGATGAGCAGAAGGAGGTTTTGAACTTCCTTGATGATCAACTCTGAAAGGGTTATGCATATCAGGCCCTGAAAGTCACCTCAAACTTCCCCAGTCTTCTTTGTGTCCAAGAAGGATGGCAAGAAAAGGATGATCCAGGATTATTGGTACCTCAATGAGCACACTGTGAAGAATGCTTACCCCCTTCCCCTGATATCTCAGCTGGTTGACAAACTAAAGGGGTGCAGGCTCTTTACCAAGATGGACCTCCATTGGGGTCACAACAATGTCTAGATCAAGGAAGGTGATGAGTGGAAGGCAGCCTTCACCACCCACAAGGGATCCTTTGAACCTCTGGTCATGTTCTTTGGCCCCTGTAACTCCCCTTCTGTAGAAAGGCTGTAGGCAGCCTCAGTAGTGACTCAACTACTAATATATTCAATGTACCTGTAGGCAGCTACAAGGTATCAGTAAGTAGTCTAATGTGAATAAAGTATGTGCTTACCCTCAGTAGTGACTCAACTACTGAGGAAACAAGTACCAAAATGTACTAATAAGTGTGCTCTTAGTGATTATGTAAGCAAGTAAAAACTCGCACCAAAATATACATCACACAGAGGTGATTGAATCTCCAACACCTTCAACATTCCAGAACATGATGAATGATATCTTTGGGGACATGGAAGAGGTTCTTGTGGTCTACATTGATGACCTAATGATCTTCACAAAAACTGAGGATGAAAGGGAACATGACAGGATTGTTTTGGAGATGATTCTGCAGTGTTTTGGCATGCAGGATGGACATCCTGTTGGTACTCCTATTGAGCAGAACCTTAAGCTCAAGAAACCAGAAAAGCCCAAGACTGATCTCACATGTTATCAGAGTGCTCTTGGGGTGCTGATGTATGCTATGCTAGCTACTTGTCCCAACATTGCCTTTGCAGTGGGTGCCTTGAGCAGACATGCTGCTGCTCCAGGTGAAAAACATATGATAGCCCTTAAACAGGTTTATCACTATCTCCATGGTACTGTTGACTCTTGTCTCAGGTATACCATTGCATCTGAAACTGTCCCTGTTGGATATGTTGATGCAGACTGGGCAACTGATATATGTAAATGATTGTCACTCTATTACTGGCTATGTGTTTACCTTCTATGGTGGTGCAGTAAGCTGGTCATCAAAGAAACAAACTTCAGTGGCTCTTTCAAGTACTGAGGCTGAATATATCATTTCTGCTGCTGCCAAAGAGGCTATCTGGGTCTACACCTTGCTTGGAGAAATAGACTTGGTCACACAAACTAATCCTACTTCCCTTCATGTGGATAACCAATCTGCAATTTCTCTTGTGAGTAATGCTATGTTTCATGACCATACAAAACATATCTTTATTCACCATTACTTCATTCAAGAGAAGATCAAGTTGGGTGATGTTTCTGTGATGTACCTGTCTACCAATGAGCAAGTGGCAGACATTCTTACAAAAGGACTCTCAAGGGAGAAACATGTTCATTTTTCTAGGGGCATGGGTATTTTTATTAATTGAGATATTCACCATTGAGTGGGCATGTTGTGACATGGTCCCCCTGTCTTATGTGTTTGCACTGGTAATATCTTATATAATACTTTGTTTATGGTTGATAGTTTTTCCTCTCTTGTATTAAGTGTTCTTACTATGGCCTTTTATGACATATAGAGCTCTTCCTCTTTGGATATCCTTTCTACACTTATATACTATGGTACATGAGGATGCAGAAAGGCAAACATGAAGAGAACATGAGGCATGGGTAAAGGAGATGACATCACCATGATGTTACTGAGGAGCAGAACAGTCCAGATATGGTGTAGGAGGGAAGCATCAGGTAGGAGCCTAGACTGGCCTAGACTAGACTGGGACCTGATAAGATAAGGAAGGGACTAGGTAAGACAAGACAAGATAAGAGATGAGATAAAAGATAAGATGGAGAGAGATAAAAGATATGCAGATTAGATAAGATGAAAAAGAAGGAAGAAAGTACATATCATAACAGTGACAGCACTGTTACAGCACTTGACAGGGGAGGACTTTCCTGTTATGCTGTAGTGGCTGTAACATGCTGTAATAAGCTGGACAGGGATGGACAGTGGGGAACAGTTTTATTGATGTAGTAAAATATGTACAAGTTATGTAGGCCACAGTGAAATTAAACCACTGGGTTACAGTGAGCAACAAAAACATTGCAATGTTTGCAACATTTTGATTGTGTGTAAGATAGCTTGGAAATGGTTGTGGCTGTGCTAATGCCATAGGGAGGACAATTGTAGCCCTTGGTCCCAGCTTTCTATTGGTGGTCTTTCCAAGCTCAGGAGTGAAGTGGCTGTGATGGTATGGGCCAATTACTAAGGCCTATGCATTGCAACATTTTTGTTGCTGACATCATGGTGGATGCAATCTACAGTGTGGAGTATGTATTCATGGCAGGAATGCCAGCTATTGCTTACATAATATATCACATGATCAATCCAATGATTTGTCAGCATGCAAACAAAGCCAAACATTGAACTTGCATCATTTATCCTCTATCCTGTACCACAACTCCAAAAACTGCCTATCTGGCTCATCAGGGTTACTCTGTCAGGGAAATGTCAGCAAAATCTGGTCCTCACAGCACTACCATGAGTAGGGTGTATGACCAGCACCATTTTTTCCTTAAAAAAGCTGCAAAAAGTCACCCCTGTGCTGTTTCCCCCCACTGATGCCTGAGGGGTCCTGATGCTAATCCATACTGGGAAAGCTGGAAATTCCATGGAGGTCAGTCTGGCACTTCAGGACATGAAGAGTGAACTAATATGCTCCCAACTAATGTATTTCTGCCAAAGAGAAGGTGGTACCAAGGTTGGGTTGAGCCATAGCCTCCTTTGCACACTGGGTGGTCATGGGTGGGATAGCCTACTGGGCTTCCAGGGTGCAGATTCCTTGCTGCAATGTGTCCCTCAGTGTTTCCATTGGTTGCTAATGACCAAATGTTCCTTTCCCAGGCATCCACAGTTCAGTACAGGCCATATTCTTGCTGACCCTTGATGACCACCTAGTGAGCAAAGGAGGCTATGGCTCAACCCAACCTTGGTACCACCTTCTCTTTGGCAGAAATACATTAGTTGGGAGCATATTAGTTCACTCTTCATGTCCTGAAGTGCCAGACTGACCTCCATGGAATTTCCAGCTTTCCCAGTATGGATTAGCATCAGGACCCCTCAGGCATCAGTGGGGGAAACAGCACAGGGGTGACTTTTTGCAGCTTTTTTAAGGAAAAAATGGTGCTGGTCATACACCCTACTCATGGTAGTGCTGTGAGGACCAGATTTTGCTGACATTTCCCTGACAGAGTAACCCTGATGAGCCAGATAGGCAGTTTTTGGAGTTGTGGTACAGGATAGAGGATAAATGATGCAAGTTTGATGTTTGGCTTTGTTTGCATGTTGACAAATCATTGGATTGATCATGTGATATATTATGTAAGCAATAGCTGGTATTCCTGCCATGAATACATACTCCATACTGTAGATTGCATCCACCATGATGTCAGCAACAAAAATGTTGCAATGCATAGGCCTTAGTAATTGGCCCATACCATTACAGCCACTTCACTCCTGAGCTTGGAAAGACCACCAATAGAAAGCTGGGACCAAGGGCTATAATTGTCCTCCCTATGGCATTAGCACAGCCACAACCATTTCCAAGCTATCTTACACACAATCAAAATGTTGCAAACATTGCAATGTTTTTGTTGCTCACTGTAAAACACTCATGCCACTTGGCCCCATGAACCATCTGGCCCATATCAAGTTCTATACATTGGCCCTTGTGGATAATTGCTATGGTCCACATGGAATAGAATGGTCTCCAGAATGTTGGAGGTATCCAAAGCAACAATCTCCCCTGTGGACCTCTAATCCAGCCATCATTGAAAAGCTTAACAGATTGATACCTCACATCCACATCTTCCTCCTGCTGGATGCCATTAAGGAGTTGTTGACTATCATGCAGTGCCTGTGAAGGGACTGATGAAAAGCAGACTGAGAAGGCTTTGATAAATTCAGCTTAGTTCAGCGAAGTTACAAAACATGACAAGTGGGCAAGACTTACCTCTCTGCCCCCCTCTCTCAACATCCCAGATCCTCACTGTCTGGTCATGGGAGCCTGACACTATCCTCTTGCCATCAGGGGAAAACCAAACTGACTGGACCCAACCAGTGTGCCCCTCAAGAGGGCCCCCTATCTGCACCCCTCTCTCAGCATCCCAGATCCTTGCTGTCTGGTCATGGGAGCCTGACACTATCCTCTTGCCATCAGGGGAGAATCCAACTGACTGGACCCAACCAGTGTGCCCCTCAAGAGGGCCCCTTATTTGCACCCCTTTCTCAGCATCCCAGATCCTCACTGTTTGGTCAGTGGAGCCTGACACTACCCTCTTTCCATCAGGGGAGAATCCAACTGACTGGACCCAACTAGTGTGCCCCTCAAGAGGGCCCACTATCTGCACCCCTCTCTCAGCATCCCAGATCCTTGCTGTCTGGTCAGTGGAGCCTGACACTATCCTCTTGCCATCAGGGGAAAATCCAACTGACTGGACCCAACCAGTGTGCCCCTCAAGAGGGCACCCTATCTGCACCCCTCTCTCAGCATCCCAGATCCTCACTGTCTGGTCATGGGAGCCTGACACTATCCTCTTGCCATCAGGGGAGAATCCAACTGATGAGACCCAACCAGTGTGCCCCTCAAGAGGACCCCCTATCTGCACCCCTCTATCAGCATCCCAGATCCTCACTGTCTGGTCATCAGAGCCTGACACTATCCTCTTGCCATCAGGGGAAAACTGAACTGATGAGACCTGACTGGTGTGCCCCTCAAGAGGGCCCCCTATCTGCACCCCTCTCTCAGCATCCCATATCCTCACTGTCTGGTCATCAGAAGAGCCTGATACTATCCTCTTGCCATCAGGGGAGAACCCAATTGATGAGATCCAATTGGTGTGCCCCTCAAGAGGGCCCCCTATCTGCACCCCTCTCTCAGCATCCCAGATCCTCACTGTCTGGTCATGGGAGCCTGACACTATCCTCTTGCCATCAGGGGAGAACCCAACTGACTGGATCCAATCAGTGTGCCCCTCAAGAGGGCCCCCTATCTGCACCCCTCTATCAGCATCCCAGATCCTCACTGTCTGGTCATCAGAGCCTGACACTAGCCTCTTGCCATCAGAGGAGAACCTAACTGATGAAACCCGACTGGTGTGCCCCTCAAGAGGGTGCCCTATCTGCACCCCTCTCTCAGCATCCCAGATCCTTACTGTCTGGTCAGTGGAGCCTGACACTATCCTCTTGCCATCAGGGGAGAATCCAACTGACTGGACCCAACCAGTGTGCCCTTCAAGAGGGCCCACTATCTGCACCCCTCTCTCAGCATCCCAGATCCTCACTGTCTGGTCATCAGATCCTGACACTATCCTCTTGCCATCAGGGGAGAACCCAACTGATGAGACCCGATCAGTGTGCCCCTCAAGAGGGCCTCCTATCTGCACCCCTCTCTCAGCATCCCAGATCCTCACTGTTTGGTCAGTGGAGCCTGACACTATCATCTTGCCATCAGGGGAGAACCCAACTGATGGGACCCAACCAGTGTGCCCCTCAAGAGGGCACCCTATCTGCACCCCTCTCTCAGCATCCCAGATCCTCACTGTCTGGTCATGGGAGCCTGACACTATCCTCTTGCCATCAGGGGAGAACCCAACTGACTGGATCCAATCAGTATGTCCCTCAAGAGGGCCCCCTACCTGCACCCCCTCTCTCTGCATCCCAGATCCTCACTGTCTGGTCATGGGAGCCTGACACTATTCTCTTGCCATCAGGGGAGAACCCAACTGACCAGACCCAACTCGTATGGCCTTGAATTACAAGTTGAGCAGCTGGCCATTCTTTAAGTCCTCCTATAGGAATCCGAACAAGGGAAGAAAATTTTGGCACAAGCATTCTTGAAAGCATTGTCCCTCGAGGGTGCGAATGGTAGTAGCAGACACATAGAGGTGTGGGGTGCTGTGTGAGGATTATGCTGCCAAAATTCTGCAGAAATTTGATCCCGTCTTGTGCAAATGTCAAGGTATTGTCAAAACCACTCCCATCCTTGGACTTGAGATTAGATGAGATAAAGCATCACTGTGTCCACCCACCTTTAGCCATGCTATAGTGGATGCCAGAGCACTCGTAGCACGTCCAAGTCCACTGAGAAGGCTCAGCGTCTCAAACCAAAATAGGAGCCTTTCGCATCCAACGATAGCCTCTACCAGTTTCGCAAGCCTTGAGTCAAACTCCGATCTTTCCAGATGGTGGGTCCAATATTGACACGAATAAGATAGATTAAGAGAGATGTTTTTGTTGACTCTATCCTGCAAGTCGATGACCTCAGAGTTGCTGCAGTAAGAACTCTCTAATCCACAAATGTTAAATCTGAGGTCGTTGCGAAGGGTCTCTAACGATGCGAAGGCAAGGAGCTGTGCGCGCTAGATGCACCCAACAAAGTACACCCCACTCCGACTATCGTCAGTAAGGAAGTCATAGAATGATGCATGGAGAGGTCGGACAACAGAGCATCTGTCCGCGATCCCGCTCAACAGCGGTGCCATGAATTCAAGAATGATGATCATGTCGAAATGGTCTTCCTCTGGGGGGAAGTGACTTCGCATCGTATTCAAGGCATCCAATGGCAAAGGAACGGACGTCGACATGATCTGTTGCATCACGGAGCAAAATCGCGTGAGTGTGATGTCATCTTGCGGCACGATGTCCTGCAGGATTGTTGCGTACATGACGTCCAACAAGGTTCCCCCAGCTCTGCGGGGAGGGAGCACCACCTCGTTATAGCGCTCCATTATCGTCCGACCTGGCCTATTGGCTTGATGAACTCGCAGGATAGACGAGCCCACTCAAATAACCCATCTGATTGCTGAGCAATGCTCTGAACTTCTGTGGGTCCAATCACCGGATGACCCTGAAACTCGTTGGAAACGTATAGTCGGATGTCGGCGCTCCGCAGACTATGGCGTCCAACGAGGTGGACTTCACGGCACAACAGTACTCAGGACACGTTCGATGTCGGGCAGCGGTCTGGATGTCAGAAGTATACGGAAGTTGAGGCAGGTTGGCGGCTTCGGCGATTTGAGTAGAGTAGGATGTGCTTCCTTGAAGTGTCCGGCCCACTTTCATCCAGGGCATCTATCACCACGACAACATTCCCAATGATCATCCTGTCAAACCTAGACAAACGGCTCCAAAATCAGTCGCTGCCACTGCTGCGTCACGTCTGGCGAGTTCCGAGAGAGCGGTCGGTTGCGATGATGTCCGCCAGTGCGCGCCGAAATGCTGGCTCCCGGTCCAGCCAAATCACTGGGCAATGGTCGTCATAATCTTCTCCTCCCTCCGTTCAGTGTGCCCTGTCACGAGCAAAACAAAACAAGAACCAAGTCCTCCCACATCCTTGACCCATGATGCGATTGTATGAGCAATGGCCGATTTTCCCCTTCCGGCCTGCCCGTGAAGCCACAAGATGCGCGGAGCGTTAACGTCAGGATCATGGATCCACTTCATGATCTCCCGTAAAATATCCGTCCTTGTACCCTCGAGACATTTCTTCGTCAGGTTGAGTCCCGCGCCATCTGCGTAAGCCATCCCATCGAGATTCAAGTCTTCAGATATGCGGTACGTGTTAACCTGAATGTCCCGAACGGCGCAGTCACGGTATTGCTGCATCAAGCTGTCTAGGGTCTTCGTGTAGCTATTGACGACGGTCTGCGTCTCGGAGAATATATTTCTGGCCGTTCTTTCCCCTGAAGGCACGTTGTGTCAAGACATGGAATCCCAGATTAGGTAAGACATAACCCACAGAAGTTTTTCGTTGCAGAATAGTTGCAGATGAACTGCACAGAGTTGCTTATCACTCGTGCGATCTTCGCGAGGGTATCTCTCATTTCGTCAATATTGTTGATGCTTTCATTTTCCGTTAGAAATTTGTACACTTGTTGCACCTTGTCGAGGAGATCGGACACCGCATTGTCTAAATTCGCTTGATTGATCACCAACTATAGAGGACTATGTCAGATACGATACGAAAATGCCAGTAATAAGTAGAAACGAACCTGAGACGCAGCGTTAAGATGCCTAGCGCAGCCTGGGCGTAAGGATGGACCTGGTGCACGTATGCGATCATTGCGTGTATGCAAAACATGTACATACTTACGTTGGCAAGAGTGGAAACCACCTGATTGAATACTTTGAAAGGTTTGAGGGTACGTATCATTCAAATTTTGAATCCCGGAGAATATAGTGTTGGTATTGCCTACGGCATGTATACCATGGTTGTGCGATATGCGGGATAGGACGAATGCTGCGAGTTTTTTTACTGCGGCAAAAATACCCTGACCAGCGATGCTGGCGTGCGTTCTGGTTCTGGTTTGCCGATTGACTTTTCAGCCTGGTCAAGGGCAGTATGGTTTAGTCATTATGTAGCTGGATATCACAGTTCACATACGTCCTCGCGCGGAACTGCAGGGAGCTTCTCTTTTTGCTCTTGCGCTCCTCCATTCGTACTTGTTGCGATAGCCTGTTCAATGAATGATTCATCATCGTGACGTTGATTTGGATGGGATATAGGTCACATACATCCAAATCAAGAACTGCCTGGAACGGTTCCTGATGCCCCGGAGCTCCCCCACCGGTCCATGTATCAGCGAGATCTGTCGCGGTGGTGGTTGAAGGACCTTGGTACGACCAATTGAAGCGCTTCTTCATTCTGGCGAGCCCACTTGGAGAAGACATGCTCGATGTTTCAGACGCAGCGGCTAAACGCCCTGCGCGGGCCACAGACCATCCCGGCGACTGATTTTTGCAGATCGGTAAGTATATCTTCAGGAAGGGATGGTTACAAACCGAGGCAAGGTCAGCTGTCGAGTCGGATGACTTCACAAATCCGAAAAGACGACGTTTCTTTGACTGTGTTCTAGCCATTGAGAAATAGGTGTATCACAGATTGGAACCTTGGTTTGAGATTGAGTGTGCTAAAGCGAGGAAGTGGTGCTCGAAATTAGACGCCCTCAACACCTTGCAGTTGGCGCACGGGCCAGCACTGCAGTGGGTTTGGCCCTGACCATGTTCCTCG
Source organism: Pisolithus marmoratus (assembly GCA_024613145.1). Classification (NCBI taxonomy): domain Eukaryota; kingdom Fungi; phylum Basidiomycota; class Agaricomycetes; order Boletales; family Pisolithaceae; genus Pisolithus; species Pisolithus marmoratus. The sequence continues at coordinate 100,827 of JANFAE010000392.1, forward strand.
TCGGGCGTGGTCCACTCGCATCCCGTCGAATCACATCGTCGTCATTCCCGCTCTTCCTTGCTGATGATGCACTCCTTCGGCGCTCATTGCCTTCCATAGTAGCGCCAAACTCGACCCATCCACCCCAACCTCGTCTCCACGGACCATGGCCAGTTGATAAAAGTGATAGACATCGTCATATCCTCTTGGACACAGCTCATAACAGTTAGGACCGGTCAAGCTCAAAGAGCATATGGCTCAGTTTGATATCTGAGAGCTGAGAAGAGTTGGATTCGATTGTTGGGCTGAATGTTTGGACAGCTATACATGAATGCGGTCAGCGGCGAGCAGTTTGTCGCTTTTTGCGACTTACAGGCGGCCGACAGGCATGTACTACCATTCTTCGTTCCCGTCCTCGTATACATTGTCTTCTAACCTACTGATTGGCACAGGCAGCGATCTTGTACTGACACAACGCGCTCCATTGGTCCCGGTTTAACCTGAGACTTATGACATGCTATGATGCCATTGGTTTGGTGTATCGACACTTATAATCTGTGGCATGTAAGACAGATGGCTTTCCGCATGGATAGGCTAACTAAATCATGGCTGCTTGATACGCAGAAGATACGTGACGGAGCAAGATAGGACGGTGTTACTTTTTGTCCTACGTACATAGGTCGTTCCACACCACCAATCATGATCCCCTGAACCTTATTTGCCCGCCAGCAGCTTGCCTGTGGGGGGATGCAGCCTTCGAAGTCGAGCGACCCCGTGTTACCAATGATCCTCTGTATCGGTGACGCCTTGCTGAGAGCTCACTCACTGGCACCTTTGGATCCGTGTAGTGCAAGAAGCGTGCTGTCGATCCCAGCGATGAATATCATCCTGGTAATACCAAGACCACACAGTTGAATAATGCCTACTAGGACATATCAAGCGAGTCCCGAATGCCTCTCACGCATGAAAATCCTCCACCATAGACACCATACACCCGTTCTTAGGAACATCCTGTCACCCAGTACCTACTGAAGTGAACACCGTCACGTTCCCCTTACTCGTTTGAACCTTTCTTTCCCTCACAGACCTTTCAATCTCGATCGAATCTCCAGTTCTTAGAGCCGCAGCGATGAGTTTCTGGCCCCAACCGCGAAAGCTGTAGCTAGGCCAACGACGATCGTCCTTAGTCGTGTAATGTGAACAAACAGACCACCTCACTAGGTTTGAAGCTCCCCACTGGGGATATGCGTCCCTGACGATACCCACTCGGACGGAGAAAGTGGGTATGGGAATGGCGTTGCTGATCCGCATGACCTATGGCTACCCGAACGTTGGTCGTATCGTTCCATATGGGTCTTCCAACCACGACGACAGAAGGATACGACCGACACTAGTCCAGACAACAAATTCTCTGAACGCGTATTCTTTGAACAATTGATAATTGCGCATCGCTCAATGCACGGAAGTGGACGGCTACGGGGATCCACATTAGCATCGATTTATTTTCCATCGCTGAAGGCAGTTAACGACGTAGGTGGTTTGGTAAAGCAGTATGTACGAACTACTGTACTACCGTGTTACTGCGTGATGAACTACTGCAGTGTCTGGTGTCCTCCATCTGCACTTCCGCCATACCGCCGGAAAAACTTCCCAAATTCTGCCGTGCCAAAGCGCGATTGTCCGGCTTTCCATCTATCTAAATAATGAGTGAGCTTGGGCATGTCCACCACGTGACAACTATTCAATCCAACCCCTTACTCGCCTTCCTCCTTTCTGGGCACGAAACTGTCTATCGACGTCGGTCCCACAGCTAGGGGACAACAATGACATCATCCACGATCCGCTATGCTCTCCTACTTTTATGTATGCAACGATGCCATTGCCGGAGGCATCACATCCTCCGAAGGGCTTGTAATTATGTACATATAGTCAGGCGATATAAATGCGCGAACAATACCCATGTCAATCCTAGCTATTCACCAACAGTTGCTTGGACACAAGAATACGCTTGGCCAGTGCAGTCAAGTTCGCATCCGCCATGACACGTCAGGTGCATACTCCACATCGAACGCTTCCGTGATGGCCGTGGAGATCCGCTTAGCCTGTCCTTCTGACCAGAATGTGAAATCGTCTGAACTAGGCCCATCAACGGCACCATCCGCATCCGAACTGGTCTCGGTAGTTCCCGTCCCTCCACAGAGAGAGGGATCAACGACGGGTCATTGTCCAAGCAGAGAGGAACAATATGGGACAGACATTCCCTCACGGAGTCAAAGTCCAAAGACCTGTGTTTCTCAACTGCAGAAAAGAGGGGCTCAACCATACGTAGATTCCGTGCAGGAGGCGACTTACCATACTTCGAAAGGACCCATCTATGCTTAAAACGTTGTATTCCCATCGGATGATAACGAACCTAGATGTGAA